>JAUKNL010000387.1:0-177825 GCA_030765065.1 Deroplatys truncata | reverse complement strand
ACAATCACTAGGGGCTAGAAAATCGAATTTCTTCGCTTTTTAAAAACTCAGTATTCTTGGTATATAGAGGCTTATTTTGAGGTGATACATCCATTTATATGATTTTTAGGCTGTTTGAAAGCAGTGAAGTAAACGCGATTTTACACTCACTAGTGGCTAGAAAATCGAATTTCTTGACTTATTAAAAACTCAGTTATCTTGGTATATATAGGCTTATTATGACGTGAAACAACCATTTATATGATTTTTTCGAAGTTTGAAAGAAGTAAAGTAAACGCGATTTTACACTCACTAGTGGCTAGAAAATCGATTTTCTTGACTTTTTGAAACCTCAGTATTTTTGGTATATAGAGGCTTATGAGGTAATACATCATTTTATATGATTTTTAAGCAGTTTGAAAGAAGTGAAGTAAACGCGATTTTACACTCACTAGTGGCTAGAAAATCGATTTTCTTGACTTTTTGAAACCTCAGTATTTTTGGTATATAGAGGCTTATGAGGTAATACATCAATTTATATGATTTTTAAGCAGTTTGAAAAGAAGTGAAGTAAACGCGATTTTACACTCACTAGTGGCTAGAAAATCGAATTTCTTGACTTTTTAAAAACTCAGTATTCTGGTATATATAGGCTTGTTATGACGTGAAACAACCATTTATATGATTTTTTCGAAGTTTGAAAGAAGTGAAGTAAACGCGATTTTACACTTACTAGGGGCTAGAAAATCAATTTTCTTGACTTGTTAAAAACTCAATATTCTTGGTATATAGAGGCTTATTATGAGGTTATACATCCATTTATATGATTTTTTGGCAGTTTGAAAGAAGTGAAGTAAACGCGATTTTACACTCACTAGTGGCTAGAAAATCGAATTTCTTGACTTTTTAAAAACTCAGTTTTCTTGGTATATATAGCTTATTATGACGTGAAACAAGCATTTATATGATTTTTTCTAGTTTGAAAGAAGTGAAGTAAACGCGATTTTACACTCACTAGGAGCTAGAAAATCAATTGTTTCGACTTGTTAAAAACTCAGTATTCTTGGTATATAGAGGCTTATTTTGAGGTGATACATCCATTTATATGATTTTTAGGCAGTTTGAAAGCAGTGAAGTAAACGCGATTTTACACTCACTAGTGGCTAGAAAATCGAATTTCTTGACTTATTAAAAACTCAGTTATCTTGGTATATATAGGCTTATTATGACGTGAAACAACCATTTATATAATTTTTTCGAAGTTTGAAAGAAGTAAAGTAAACGAGACATTACACTCACTAGGGGCTAGATAATCGATTTTCTTGACTTGTTAAAAACTCAATATTCTTGGTATATAGAGGCTTATTATGAGGTGAAACATCCATTTATATAATTTTTAAGCAGTTTGAAAGAAGTGAAGTAAACGCGATTTTACACTCACTAGGGGCAAGAAAATCGAATTTCATGACTTTTTAAAAACTCAGTATCCTTGGTATATATAGGTTTATTATGACGTGAAACAACCATTTATGTTTTTTTCGAAGTTTGAAAGAAGTAAAGTAAACGCGATTTTACACTCAATAGAGGCTAGAAAATCGAATTTCTTGACTTACTAAAAACTCAGTTATCTTGGTATATATAGGCTTATTATGACGTGAAACAACCATTTATATGATTTTTTCGAAGTTTGAAAGAAGTAAAGTAAACGCGATTTTACACTCACTAGGAGCTAGAAAATCAATTGTTTGGACTTGTTAAAAACTCAAAATTCTTGGTATATAGAGGCTTATTTTGAGGTGATACATCCATTTATATGATTTTTAGGCAGTTTGAAAGCAGTGAAGTAAACGCGATTTTACACTCACTAGTGGCTAGAAAATCTATTTTCTTGACTTTTTGAAAACTCAGTATTTTTGGTATATAGAGGCTTATTATAAGTTAATACATCGATTTATATGATTTTTAAGCAGTTTGAAAGAAGTGAAGTAAACGCGATTTTACAATCACTAGGGGCTAGAAAATCGAATTTCTTCGCTTTTTAAAAACTCAGTATTCTTGGTATATATAGGCTTATTATAGCGTGAAACAACCATTTATATGATTTTTTCGAAGTTTGAAAGAAGTGAAGTAAACGCGATTTTACACTCACTAGGGGCTAGAAAATCGATTTTCTTGACTTGTTGAAAAATCAATATTCTTGGTATATATAGGCTTATTATTGAGGTGATACATCCATTTATATGATTTTTAAGCAGTTTGAAAGTAGTGAAGTAAACGCGATTTTACACTAACTAGGGGCTAGAAAATCGAATTTCTTGACTTGTTGAAAAATCAATATTCTTGGTATATATAGGCTGATTATGAGGTGATACATCCATTTATATGATTTTTAAGCAGTTTGAAAGTAGTGAAGTAAACGCGATTTTACACTAACTAGGGGCTAGAAAATCGAATGTCTTCACTTTTTAAAAACTCTGTCTTCTTGGTATATATAGGCTTATTATGACGTGAAACAACCATTTATATGATTTTTTGGAAGATTGAAAGAAGTGAGTAAAACGCGATTTTACACTCACTAGGGATAGAAAATCGATTTTCTTGACTTGTTAAAAACTCATTCTTGGTATATAGAGGCATATTATGAGGTAATACATCAATTTATATGATTTTTAAGCAGTTTGAAAGAAGTGAAGTAAACGCAATTTTACTTTCACTAGTGGCTAGAAAATCGATTTTCTTGACTTTTTGAAACCTCAGTATTTTTGGTATATAGAGGCTTATGAGGTAATACATCAATTTATATGATTTTTAAGCAGTTTGAAAGAAGTGAAGTAAACGCGATTTTACACTCACTAGTGGCTAGAAAATCGATTTTCTTGACTTTTTGAAACCTCTGTATTTTTGGTATATAGAGGCTTATGAGGTAATACATCAATTTATATGATTTTTAAGCAGTTTGAAAAGAAGTGAAGTAAACGCGATTTTACACTCACTAGTAGCTAGAAAATCGAATTTCTTGACTTTTTAAAAACTCAGTATTCTGGTATATATAGGCTTGTTATGACGTGAAACAACCATTTATATGATTTTTTCGAAGTTTGAAAGAAGTGAAGTAAACGCGATTTTACACTCACTAGGGGCTAGAAAATCAATTTTCTTGACTTGTTAAAACCTCAATATTCTTGGTATATAGAGGCTTATTATGAGGTTATACATCCATTTTTATGATTTTTTGGCAGTTTGAAAGAAGTGAAGTAAACGCCTTTTTACACTCACTAGTGGCTAGAAAATCGAATTTCTTGACTTTTTAAAAAACTCAGTTATCTTGGTATATATAGCTTATTATGACGTGAAACAAGCATTTATATGATTTTTTCTAGTTTGAAAGAAGTGAAGTAAACGCGATTTTACACTCACTAGGAGCTAGAAAATCAATTGTTTCGACTTGTTAAAAACTCAATATTCTTGGTATATAGAGGCTTATTTTGAGGTGATACATCCATTTATATGATTTTTAGGCAGTTTGAAAGCAGTGAAGTAAACGCGATTTTACACTCACTAGTGGCTAGAAAATCGAATTTCTTGACTTATTAAAAACTCAGTTATCTTGGTATATATAGGCTTATTATGACGTGAAACAACCATTTATATGATTTTTTCGAAGTTTGAAAGAAGTAAAGTAAACGAGACATTACACTCACTAGGGGCTAGATAATCGATTTTCTTGACTTGTTAAAAACTCAATATTCTTGGTATATAGAGGCTTATTATGAGGTGAAACATCCATTTATATAATTTTTAAGCAGTTTGAAAGAAGTGAAGTAAACGCGATTTTTCACTCACTAGGGGCAAGAAAATCGAATTTCATGACTTTTTAAAAACTCAGTATCCTTGGTATATATAGGTTTATTATGACGTGAAACAACCATTTATGTTTTTTTCGAAGTTTGAAAGAAGTAAAGTAAACGCTATTTTACACTCAATAGAGGCTAGAAAATCGAATTTCTTGACTTACTAAAAACTCAAAATTCTTGGTATATAGAGGCTTATTTTGAGGTGATACATCCATTTATATGATTTTTAGGCAGTTTGAAAGCAGTGAAGTAAACGCGATTTTACACTCACTAGTGGCTAGAAAATCTATTTTCTTGACTTTTTGAAAACTCAGTATTTTTGGTATATAGAGGCTTATTATAAGTTAATACATCGATTTATATGATTTTTAGCAGTTTGAAAGAAGTGAAGTAAACGCGATTTTACAATCACTAGGGGCTAGAAAATCGAATTTCTTCGCTTTTTAAAAACTCAGTATTCTTGGTATATATAGGCTTATTATAGCGTGAAACAACCATTTATATGATTTTTTCGAAGTTTGAAAGAAGTGAAGTAAACGCGATTTTACACTCACTAGGGGCTAGAAAATCGATTTTCTTGACTTGTTGAAAAATCAATATTCTTGGTATATATAGGCTGATTATGAGGTGATACATCCATTTATATGATTTTTAAGCAGTTTGAAAGTAGTGAAGTAAACGCGATTTTACACTAACTAGGGGCTAGAAAATCGAATGTCTTCACTTTTTAAAAACTCTGTCTTCTTGGTATATATAGGCTTATTATGACGTGAAACAACCATTTATATGATTTTTTGGAAGATTGAAAGAAGTGAGTAAAACGCGATTTTACACTCACTAGGGGATAGAAAATCGATTTTCTTGACTTGTTAAAAACTCATTCTTGGTATATAGAGGCATATTATGAGGTAATACATCAATTTATATGATTTTTTAAGCAGTTTGAAAGAAGTGAAGTAAACGCAATTTTACTTTCAGTAGTGGCTAGAAAATCGATTTTCTTGACTTTTTGGAAACTCAGTATTTTTGGTATATAGAGGCTTATTACAAGTTAATACATCGATTTATATGATTTTTAATCGGTTTGAAAGAAGTGAAGTAAACGCGATTTTACAATCACTAAGGGGCTAGTAAATCGAATTTCTTCGCTTTTTAAAAACTCAGTATTCTTGGTATATATAGGCTTATTTTAAATGGCGTGAAACAACCATTTATATGATTTTTTCGAAGTTTGAAAGAAGTGAAGTAAACGCGATATTACAATCACTAGTGGCAAGAAAATCATATTTCTTGACTTTTTAAAAAATCAGTATTCTTGGTATATATAGGCTTATTATGACGTGAAACAACCATTTATATGATTTTTTCGAAGTTTGAAAGAAGTGAAGTAAACGCGATTTTACACTCACTAGGGGCTAGAAAATCGATTTTCTTGACTTGTTAAAAACTCAATATTCTTGGTATATAGAGGCTTATTATGAGGTGATACATCCATTAGATGACTTTTAAGCGGTTTGAAAGAAGTGAAGTAAACGCGATTTTACACTCACTAGTGGCTAGAAAATCGAATTTCTTGACTTTTCAAAAACTCAGTTATCTTGGTATATATAGCTTATTATGACGTGAAACAAGCATTTATATGATTTTTTCTAGTTTGAAAGAAGTGAAGTAAACGCGATTTTACACTCACTAGGAGCTAGAAAATCGATTTTCTTGACTTTTTGAAACCTCAGTATTTTTGGTATATAGAGGCTTATTATGAGGTAATACATCAATTTATATGATTTTTAAGCAGTTTGAAAAGAAGTGAAGTAAACGCGATTTTACACTCACTAGTGGCTAGAAAATCGAATTCTTGACTTTTTAAAAACTCAGTATTTTAGGTATATATAGGCTTAATATGAGGTGATACATCCATTTCTATGATTTTTAAGCAGTTTGAAAGAAGTGAAGTAAACGCGATTTTACACTCACTAGGGGCTAGAAAATCGAATTTCTTGACTTTTTGAAAACTGAGTATTTTTGGTATATAGAGGCTTATTATAAGTTAATACATCGATTTATATGATTTTTTCGAAGCTTGAAAGAAGTGAAGTAAACGCGATTTTAGAATCACTAGGGGCTAGAAAATGGAATTTCTTCACTTTTTAAAAACTCAGTCTTCTTGGTATATATAGGGTTATTATGACGTGAAACAACCATTTATATGATTTTTTGGAAGATTGAAAGAATTGAAGAAAACGCGATTTTAACTCACTAGGGGATAGAAAATCGATTTTCTTGACTTGTCAAAAACCCAATATTCTTGGTATATAGAGGCTTATTATGAGGTAATACATCAATTTATATGACTTTTTAGCAGCTTGAAAGAAGTGAAGTAAACGCGATTTTACACTCACTAGTGGCTAGAAAATCTATTTTCTTGACTTTTTGAAAACTCAGTATTTTTGGTATATAGAGGCTTATTATAAGTTAATACATCGATTTATATGATTTTTAAGCAGTTTGAAAGAAGTGAAGTAAACGCGATTTTACAATCACTAGGGGCTAGAAAATCGAATTTCTTCGCTTTTTAAAAACTCAGTATTCTTGGTATATATAGGCTTATTATAGCGTGAAACAACCATTTATATGATTTTTTCGAAGTTTGAAAGAAGTGAAGTAAACGCGATTTTACACTCACTAGGGGCTAGAAAATCGATTTTCTTGACCTGTTGAAAAATCAATATTCTTGGTATATATAGGCTTATTATGAGGTGATACATCCATTTATATGATTTTTAAGCAGTTTGAAAGTAGTGAAGTAAACGCGATTTTACATTAACTAGGGGCTAGAAAATCGAATTTCTTGACTTGTTGAAAAATCAATATTCCTGGTATATATAGGCTGATTATGATTTGATACATCCATTTATATGATTTTTAAGCAGTTTGAAAGTAGTGAAGTAAACGCGATTTTACACTAACTAGGGGCTAGAAAATCGAATTTCTTCAGTTTTTAAAAACTCTGTCTTCTTGGTATATATAGGCTTATTATGACGTGAAACAACCATTTATATGATTTTTTGGAAGATTGAAAGAAGTGAGGAAAACGCGATTTTACACTCACTAGGGGATAGAAAATCGATTTTCTTGACTTGTTAAAAACTCATTATTCTTGGTATATAGAGGCATATTATGAGGTAATACATCAATTTATATGATTTTTAAGCAGTTTGAAAGAAGTGAAGTAAACGCAATTTTACTTTCACTAGTGGCTAGAAAATCGATTTTCTTGACTTTTTGGAAACTCAGTATTTTTGGTATATAGAGGCTTATTATAAGTTAATACATCGATTTATATGATTTTTAATCGGTTTGAAAGAAGTGAAGTAAACGCGATTTTACAATCACTAGGGGCTAGAAAATCGAATTTCTTCGCTTTTTAAAAACTCAGTATTCTTGGTATATAGAGGCTTATTTTGAGGTGATACATCCATTTATATGATTTTTAGGCAGTTTGAAAGCAGTGAAGTAAACGCGATTTTACACTCACTAGTGGTTAGAAAATCGAATTTCTTGACTTATTAAAAACTCAGTTATCTTGGTATATTAAGGCTTATTATGACGTGAAACAACCATTTATATGATTTTTTCGAAGTTTGATTGAAGTAAAGTAAACGCGATTTTACACTCACTAGGAGCTAGAAAATCAATTGTTTCGACTTGTTAAAAACTCAATATTCTTGGTATATAGAGGCTTATTTTGAGGTGATACATCCATTTATATGATTTTTGGGCAGTTTGAAAGCAGTGAAGTAAACGCGATTTTACACTCACTAGTGGCTAGAAAATGGAATTTCTTGACTTTTTAAAAACTCAGTATTCTTCGTATATATAGGCTTATTATGACGTGAAACAACCATTTATATGTTTTTTTCGAAGTTTGAGAGAAGTGAAGTAAACGCGATTTTACACTCATAGAGGTCAGAAAATCGAATTTCTTGAATTTTGGAAAACTCAGTATTTTTGGTATATAGAGGCTTATTATGAGGTAATGCATCAATTTATTTGATTTTTAAGCAGTTTGAAAGAAATGAAGTAAACGCTATTTTACACTCACTAGGGGCTAGAAAATAGAATTTCCTCGCTTTTTAAAAACTCAGTATTCTTGGTATATATAGGCTTATTATGGCGTGAAACAACCTTTTATATGATTTTTAAGCAGTTTGAAATAAGTGAAGTAAACGCGATTTTACACTCACTAGTGGCTAGAAAATCGATTTTCTTGACTTTTTGAAAACTCAGTATTTTTGGTATATAGAGGGTTATTATAAATTAATACATCGATTTATATGATTTTTAAGCAGTTTGAAACAAGTGAAGTAAACGCGATTTTACACACACCACTGGCTAGAAAATCGAATTTCTTGACTTTTTAAAAACTCAGTATTCTTGGTATATATAGGCTTATTATGAGGTGATACATCCATTTATATGACTTTTAAGCAGGCCGAAAAAAGTGAAGTAAACGCGATTTTACACTAACTAGGGGCTAGAAAATCGAATTTCTTCACTTTTTAAAAACTCTGTCTTCTTGGTATATATAGGCTTATTATGACGTGAAACAACCATTTATATGATTTTTTGGAAGATTGAAAGAAGTGAGGAAAACGCGATTTTACACTCACTAGGGGATAGAAAATCGATTTTCTTGACTTGTTAAAAACTCATTATTCTTGGTATATAGAGGCATATTATGAGGTAATACATCAATTTATATGATTTTTAAGCAGTTTGAAGGAAGTGAAGTAAACGCAATTTTACTTTCACTAGTGGCTAGAAAATCGATTTTCTTGACTTTTTGGAAACTCAGTATTTTTGGTATATAGAGGCTTATTATAAGTTAATACATCGATTTATATGATTTTTAAGCAGTTTGAAAGAAGTGAAGTAAACGCGATTTTACAATCACTAGGGGCTAGAAAATCGAATTTCTTCGCTTTTTAAAAACTCAGTATTCTTGGTATATATAGGCTTATTATAGCGTGAAACAACCATTTATATGATTTTTTCGAAGTTTGAAAGAAGTGAAGTAAACGCGATTTTACACTCACTAGGGGCTAGAAAATCGATTTTCTTGACTTGTTGAAAAATCAATATTCTTGGTATATATAGGCTGATTATGAGGTGATACATCCATTTATATGATTTTTAAGCAGTTTGAAAGTAGTGAAGTAAACGCGATTTTACACTAACTAGGGGCTAGAAAATCGAATGTCTTCACTTTTTAAAAACTCTGTCTTCTTGGTATATATAGGCTTATTATGACGTGAAACAACCATTTATATGATTTTTTGGAAGATTGAAAGAAGTGAGTAAAACGCGATTTTACACTCACTAGGGGATAGAAAATCGATTTTCTTGACTTGTTAAAAACTCATTCTTGGTATATAGAGGCATATTATGAGGTAATACATCAATTTATATGATTTTTAAGCAGTTTGAAAGAAGTGAAGTAAACGCAATTTTACTTTCAGTAGTGGCTAGAAAATCGATTTTCTTGACTTTTTGGAAACTCAGTATTTTTGGTATATAGAGGCTTATTACAAGTTAATACATCGATTTATATGATTTTTAATCGGTTTGAAAGAAGTGAAGTAAACGCGATTTTACAATCACTAAGGGGCTAGTAAATCGAATTTCTTCGCTTTTTAAAAACTCAGTATTCTTGGTATATATAGGCTTATTATGGCGTGAAACAACCATTTATATGATTTTTTCGAAGTTTGAAAGAAGTGAAGTAAACGCGATATTACAATCACTAGTGGCAAGAAAATCATATTTCTTGACTTTTTAAAAAATCAGTATTCTTGGTATATATAGGCTTATTATGACGTGAAACAACCATTTATATGATTTTTTCGAAGTTTGAAAGAAGTGAAGTAAACGCGATTTTACACTCACTAGGGGCTAGAAAATCGATTTTCTTGACTTGTTAAAAACTCAATATTCTTGGTATATAGAGGCTTATTATGAGGTGATACATCCATTAGATGACTTTTAAGCGGTTTGAAAGAAGTGAAGTAAACGCGATTTTACACTCACTAGGTCCTAGAAAATCGAATTTCTTGACTTTTTGAAAACTCAGTATTTTTGGTATATAGAGGCTTATTATGACGTAATACATCAATTTATATGATTTTTAAGCAGTTTGAAAGAAGTGAAGTAAACGCGATTTTACACTCACTAGTGGCTAGAAAATCGATTTTCTTGACTTTTTGAAACCTCAGTATTTTTGGTATATAGAGGCTTATTATGAGGTAATACATCAATTTATATGATTTTTAAGCAGTTTGAAAAGAAGTGAAGTAAACGCGATTTTACACTCACTAGTGGCTAGAAAATCGAATTTCTTGACTTTTTAAAAACTCAGTATTTTTGGTATATATAGGCTTATTATGAGGTAATACATCAATTTATATGATTTTTAAGCAGTTTGAAAGAAGTGAAGTAAACGCGATTTTACACTCACTAGTGGCTAGAAAATCGATTTTCTTGACTTTTTGAAACCTCAGTATTTTTGGTATATATAGGCTTAATATGAGGTGATACATCCATTTCTATGATTTTTAAGCAGTTTGAAAGAAGTGAAGTAAACGCGATTTTACACTCACTAGGGGCTAGAAAATCGAATTTCTTGACTTTTTGAAAACTGAGTATTTTTGGTATATAGAGGCTTATTATAAGTTAATACATCGATTTATATGATTTTTTCGAAGCTTGAAAGAAGTGAAGTAAACGCGATTTTAGAATCACTAGGGGCTAGAAAATCAATTTTCTTGACTTGTTGAAAAATCAATATTCTTGGTATATATAGGCTTATTATGAGGTGATACATCCATTTATATGATTTTTAAGCAGTTTGAAATTAGTGAAGTAAACGCGATTTTACACTAACTAGGGGCTAGAAAATGGAATTTCTTCACTTTTTAAAAACTCAGTCTTCTTGGTATATATAGGGTTATTATGACGTGAAACAACCATTTATATGATTTTTTGGAAGATTGAAAGAATTGAAGAAAACGCGATTTTAACTCACTAGGGGATAGAAAATCGATTTTCTTGACTTGTCAAAAACCCAATATTCTTGGTATATAGAGGCTTATTATGAGGTAATACATCAATTTATATGACTTTTAAGCAGCTTGAAAGAAGTGAAGTAAACGCGATTTTACACTCACTAGTGGCTAGAAAATCTATTTTCTTGACTTTTTGAAAACTCAGTATTTTTGGTATATAGAGGCTTATTATAAGTTAATACATCGATTTATATGATTTTTAAGCAGTTTGAAAGAAGTGAAGTAAACGCGATTTTACAATCACTAGGGGCTAGAAAATCGAATTTCTTCGCTTTTTAAAAACTCAGTATTCTTGGTATATATAGGCTTATTATAGCGTGAAACAACCATTTATATGATTTTTTCGAAGTTTGAAAGAAGTGAAGTAAACGCGATTTTACACTCACTAGGGGCTAGAAAATCGATTTTCTTGACCTGTTGAAAAATCAATATTCTTGGTATATATAGGCTTATTATGAGGTGATACATCCATTTATATGATTTTTAAGCAGTTTGAAAGTAGTGAAGTAAACGCGATTTTACATTAACTAGGGGCTAGAAAATCGAATTTCTTGACTTGTTGAAAAATCAATATTCCTGGTATATATAGGCTGATTATGATTTGATACATCCATTTATATGATTTTTAAGCAGTTTGAAAGTAGTGAAGTAAACGCGATTTTACACTAACTAGGGGCTAGAAAATCGAATTTCTTCAGTTTTTAAAAACTCTGTCTTCTTGGTATATATAGGCTTATTATGACGTGAAACAACCATTTATATGATTTTTTGGAAGATTGAAAGAAGTGAGGAAAACGCGATTTTACACTCACTAGGGGATAGAAAATCGATTTTCTTGACTTGTTAAAAACTCATTATTCTTGGTATATAGAGGCATATTATGAGGTAATACATCAATTTATATGATTTTTAAGCAGTTTGAAAGAAGTGAAGTAAACGCAATTTTACTTTCACTAGTGGCTAGAAAATCGATTTTCTTGACTTTTTGGAAACTCAGTATTTTTGGTATATAGAGGCTTATTATAAGTTAATACATCGATTTATATGATTTTTAATCGGTTTGAAAGAAGTGAAGTAAACGCGATTTTACAATCACTAGGGGCTAGAAAATCGAATTTCTTCGCTTTTTAAAAACTCAGTATTCTTGGTATATAGAGGCTTATTTTGAGGTGATACATCCATTTATATGATTTTTAGGCAGTTTGAAAGCAGTGAAGTAAACGCGATTTTACACTCACTAGTGGTTAGAAAATCGAATTTCTTGACTTATTAAAAACTCAGTTATCTTGGTATATTAAGGCTTATTATGACGTGAAACAACCATTTATATGATTTTTTCGAAGTTTGATTGAAGTAAAGTAAACGCGATTTTACACTCACTAGGAGCTAGAAAATCAATTGTTTCGACTTGTTAAAAACTCAATATTCTTGGTATATAGAGGCTTATTTTGAGGTGATACATCCATTTATATGATTTTTGGGCAGTTTGAAAGCAGTGAAGTAAACGCGATTTTACACTCACTAGTGGCTAGAAAATGGAATTTCTTGACTTTTTAAAAACTCAGTATTCTTGGTATATATAGGCTTATTATGACGTGAAACAACCATTTATATGTTTTTTTCGAAGTTTGAAAGAAGTGAAGTAAACGCGATTTTACACTCATAGAGGTCAGAAAATCGAATTTCTTGAATTTTGGAAAACTCAGTATTTTTGGTATATAGAGGCTTATTATGAGGTAATGCATCAATTTATTTGATTTTTAAGCAGTTTGAAAGAAATGAAGTAAACGCTATTTTACACTCACTAGGGGCTAGAAAATAGAATTTCCTCGCTTTTTAAAAACTCAGTATTCTTGGTATATATAGGCTTATTATGGCGTGAAACAACCTTTTATATGATTTTTAAGCAGTTTGAAATAAGTGAAGTAAACGCGATTTTACACTCACTAGTGGCTAGAAAATCGATTTTCTTGACTTTTTGAAAACTCAGTATTTTTGGTATATAGAGGGTTATTATAAATTAATACATCGATTTATATGATTTTTAAGCAGTTTGAAACAAGTGAAGTAAACGCGATTTTACACACACCACTGGCTAGAAAATCGAATTTCTTGACTTTTTAAAAACTCAGTATTCTTGGTATATATAGGCTTATTATGAGGTGATACATCCATTTATATGACTTTTAAGCAGGCTGAAAAAAGTGAAGTAAACGCGATTTTACACTCACTAGGGGCTAGAAAATCGAATTTCTTGACTTTTTAAAAACTCTGTCTTCTTGGTATATACAGGCTTATTATGACGTGAAACAACCATTTATATGATTTTTTGGAAGATTGAAAGAAATGAAGAAAACGCGATTTTACAATCACTAGGGGCTAGAAAATCAATTTTCTTGACTTGTTGAAAAATCAATATTCTTGGTATATATAGGCTGATTATGAGGTGATACATCCATTTATATGATTTTTAAGCAGTTTGAAAGTAGTGAAGTAAACGCGATTTTACACTAACTAGGGGCTAGAAAATCGAATTTCTTCACTTTTTAAAAACTCTGTCTTCTTGGTATATATAGGCTTATTATGACGTGAAACAACCATTTATATGATTTTTTGGAAGATTGAAAGAAGTGAAGAAAACGCGATTTTACACTCACTAGGGGATAGAAAATCGATTTTCTTGACTTGTTAAAAACTCATTATTCTTGGTATATAGAGGCATATTATGAGGTAATACATCAATTTATATGATTTTTAAGCAGTTTGAAAGAAGTGAAGTAAACGCAATTTTACTTTCACTAGTGGCTAGAAAATCGATTTTCTTGACTTTTTGGAAACTCAGTATTTTTGGTATATAGAGGCTTATTATAAGTTAATACATCGATCTATATGATTTTTAAGCGGTTTGAAAGAAGTGAAGTAAACGCGATTTTACAATCACTAGGGGCTAGAAAATCGAATTTCTTCGCTTTTTAAAAACTCAGTATTCTTGGTATATATAGGCTTATTATGGCGTGAAACAACCATTTATAGGATTTTTTCGAAGTTTGAAAGAAGTCAAGTAAACGCGATTTTACACTCACTAGGTCCTAGAAAATCGAATTTCTTGACTTTTTAAAAACTCAGTATTTTTGGTATATAGAGGCTTATTATGAGGTAATACATCAATTTATATGATTTTTAAGCAGTTTGAAAGAAGTGAAGTAAACGCGATTTTACACTCACTAGTGGCTAGAAAATCGATTTTCTTGACTTTTTGAAACCTCAGTATTTTTGGTATATAGAGGCTTATGAGGTAATACATCAATTTATATGATTTTTAAGCAGTTTGAAAAGAAGTGAAGTAAACGCGATTTTAGACTCACTAGTGGCTAGAAAATCGACTTTCTTGACTTTTTAAAAACTCAGTATTCTGGTATATATAGGCTTGTTATGACGTGAAACAACCATTTATATGATTTTTTCGAAGTTTGAAAGAAGTGAAGTAAACGCGATTTTACACTCACTAGGAGCTAGAAAACCAATTGTTTCGACTTGTTAAAAACTCAATATTCTTGGTATATAGAGGCTTATTTTGAGGTGATACATCCATTTATATGATTTTTAGGCAGTTTGAAAGCAGTGAAGTAAACGCGATTTTACACTCACTAGTGGCTAGAAAATCGAATTTCTTGACTTATTAAAAACTCAGTTATCTTGGTATATATAGGCTTATTATGACGTGAAACAACCATTTATATGATTTTTTCGAAGTTTGAAAGAAGTAAAGTAAACGAGACATTACACTCACTAGGGGCTAGATATTCGATTTTCTTGACTTGTTAAAAACTCAATATTCTTGGTATATAGAGGCTTATTATGAGGTGAAACATCCATTTATATAATTTTTAAGCAGTTTGAAAGAAGTGAAGCAAACGCGATTTTACACTCACTAGGGGCAAGAAAATCGAATTTCATGACTTTTTAAAAACTCAGTATCCTTGGTATATATAGGCTTATTATGACGTGAAACAACCATTTATGTTTTTTTCGAAGTTTGAAAGAAGTAAAGTAAATGCGATTTTACACTCAATAGAGGCTAGAAAATCGAATTTCTTGACTTTTTGAAAACTCAGTATTTTTGGTATATAGAGGCTTATTATGAGGTAATACATCAATTTATATGATTTTTTCGAAGCTTGAAAGAAGTGAAGTAAACGCGATTTTAGAGTCACTAGGGGCTAGAAAATCAATTTTCTTGACTTGTTGAAAAATCAATATTCTTGGTATATATAGGCTTATTATGAGGTGATACATCCATTTATATGATTTTTAAGCAGTTTGAAATTAGTGAAGTAAACGCGATTTTACACTAACTAGGGGCTAGAAAATGGAATTTCTTCACTTTTTAAAAACTCAGTCTTCTTGGTATATATAGGGTTATTATGACGTGAAACAACCATTTATATGATTTTTTGGAAGATTGAAAGAATTGAAGAAAACGCGATTTTAACTCACTAGGGGATAGAAAATCGATTTTCTTGACTTGTCAAAAACTCAATATTCTTGGTATATAGAGGCTTATTATGAGGTAATACATCAATTTATATGATTTTTAAGCAGTTTGAAAGAAGTGAAGTAAACGCGATTTTACACTCACTAGTGGCTAAAAAAATCTATTTTCTTAACTTTTTGAAAACTCAGTATTTTTGGTATATAGAGGCTTATTATAAGTTAATACATCGATTTATATGATTTTTAAGCAGTTTGAAAGAAGTGAAGTAAACGCGATTTTACAATCACTAGGGGCTAGAAAATCGAATTTCTTCGCTTTTTAAAAACTCAGTATTCTTGGTATATATAGGCTTATTATAGCGTAAAACAACCATTTATATGATTTTTTCGAAGTTTGAAAGAAGTGAAGTAAACGCGATTTTACACTCACTAGGGGCTAGAAAATCGATTTTCTTGACTTGTTGAAAAATCAATATTCTTGGTATATATAGGCTTATTATGAGGTGATACATCCATTTATATGATTTTTAAGCAGTTTGAAAGTAGTGAAGTAAACGCGATTTTACACTAACTAGGGGCTAGAAAATCGAATTTCTTGACTTGTTGAAAAATCAATATTCTTGGTATATATAGGCTGATTATGAGGTGATACATCCATTTATATGATTTTTAAGCAGTTTGAAAGTCGTGAAGTAAACGCGATTTTACACTAACTAGGGGCTAGAAAATCGAATTTCTTCACTTTTTAAAAACTCTGTCTTCTTGGTATATATAGGCTTATTATGACGTGAAACAACCATTTATATGATTTTTTGGAAGATTGAAAGAAGTGAGGAAAACGCGATTTTACACTCACTAGGGGATAGAAAATCGATTTTCTTGACTTGTTAAAAACTCATTATTTTGGTATATAGAGGCATATTATGAGGTAATACATCAATTTATATGATTTTTAAGCAGTTTGAAAGAAGTGAAGTAAACGCAGTTTTACTTTCACTAGTGGCTAGAAAATCGATTTTCTTGACTTTTTGGAAACTCAGTATTTTTGGTATATAGAGGCTTATTATAAGTTAATACATCGATTTATATGATTTTTAATCGGTTTGAAAGAAGTGAAGTAAACGCGATTTTACAATCACTAGGGGCTAGAAAATCGAATTTCTTCGCTTTTTAAAAACTCAGTATTCTTGGTATATAGAGGCTTATTTTGAGGTGATACATCCATTTATATGATTTTTAGGCTGTTTGAAAGCAGTGAAGTAAACGCGATTTTACACTCACTAGTGGCTAGAAAATCGAATTTCTTGACTTATTAAAAACTCAGTTATCTTGGTATATATAGGCTTATTATGACGTGAAACAACCATTTATATGATTTTTTCGAAGTTTGAAAGAAGTAAAGTAAACGCGATTTTACACTCACTAGTGGCTAGAAAATCGATTTTCTTGACTTTTTGAAACCTCAGTATTTTTGGTATATAGAGGCTTATGAGGTAATACATCATTTTATATGATTTTTAAGCAGTTTGAAAGAAGTGAAGTAAACGCGATTTTACACTCACTAGTGGCTAGAAAATCGATTTTCTTGACTTTTTGAAACCTCAGTATTTTTGGTATATAGAGGCTTATGAGGTAATACATCAATTTATATGATTTTTAAGCAGTTTGAAAAGAAGTGAAGTAAACGCGATTTTACACTCACTAGTGGCTAGAAAATCGAATTTCTTGACTTTTTAAAAACTCAGTATTCTGGTATATATAGGCTTGTTATGACGTGAAACAACCATTTATATGATTTTTTCGAAGTTTGAAAGAAGTGAAGTAAACGCGATTTTACACTTACTAGGGGCTAGAAAATCAATTTTCTTGACTTGTTAAAAACTCAATATTCTTGGTATATAGAGGCTTATTATGAGGTTATACATCCATTTATATGATTTTTTGGCAGTTTGAAAGAAGTGAAGTAAACGCGATTTTACACTCACTAGTGGCTAGAAAATCGAATTTCTTGACTTTTTAAAAACTCAGTTTTCTTGGTATATATAGCTTATTATGACGTGAAACAAGCATTTATATGATTTTTTCTAGTTTGAAAGAAGTGAAGTAAACGCGATTTTACACTCACTAGGAGCTAGAAAATCAATTGTTTCGACTTGTTAAAAACTCAGTATTCTTGGTATATAGAGGCTTATTTTGAGGTGATACATCCATTTATATGATTTTTAGGCAGTTTGAAAGCAGTGAAGTAAACGCGATTTTACACTCACTAGTGGCTAGAAAATCGAATTTCTTGACTTATTAAAAACTCAGTTATCTTGGTATATATAGGCTTATTATGACGTGAAACAACCATTTATATAATTTTTTCGAAGTTTGAAAGAAGTAAAGTAAACGAGACATTACACTCACTAGGGGCTAGATAATCGATTTTCTTGACTTGTTAAAAACTCAATATTCTTGGTATATAGAGGCTTATTATGAGGTGAAACATCCATTTATATAATTTTTAAGCAGTTTGAAAGAAGTGAAGTAAACGCGATTTTACACTCACTAGGGGCAAGAAAATCGAATTTCATGACTTTTTAAAAACTCAGTATCCTTGGTATATATAGGTTTATTATGACGTGAAACAACCATTTATGTTTTTTTCGAAGTTAGAAAGAAGTAAAGTAAACGCGATTTTACACTCAATAGAGGCTAGAAAATCGAATTTCTTGACTTACTAAAAACTCAGTTATCTTGGTATATATAGGCTTATTATGACGTGAAACAACCATTTATATGATTTTTTCGAAGTTTGAAAGAAGTAAAGTAAACGCGATTTTACACTCACTAGGAGCTAGAAAATCAATTGTTTGGACCTGTTAAAAACTCAAAATTCTTGGTATATAGAGGCTTATTTTGAGGTGATACATCCATTTATATGATTTTTAGGCAGTTTGAAAGCAGTGAAGTAAACGCGATTTTACACTCACTAGTGGCTAGAAAATCTATTTTCTTGACTTTTTGAAAACTCAGTATTTTTGGTATATAGAGGCTTATTATAAGTTAATACATCGATTTATATGATTTTTAAGCAGTTTGAAAGAAGTGAAGTAAACGCGATTTTACAATCACTAGGGGCTAGAAAATCGAATTTCTTCGCTTTTTAAAAACTCAGTATTCTTGGTATATATAGGCTTATTATAGCGTGAAACAACCATTTATATGATTTTTTCGAAGTTTGAAAGAAGTGAAGTAAACGCGATTTTACACTCACTAGGGGCTAGAAAATCGATTTTCTTGACTTGTTGAAAAATCAATATTCTTGGTATAGATAGGCTTATTATTGAGGTGATACATCCATTTATATGATTTTTAAGCAGTTTGAAAGTAGTGAAGTAAACGCGATTTTACACTAACTAGGGGCTAGAAAATCGAATTTCTTGACTTGTTGAAAAATCAATATTCTTGGTATATATAGGCTGATTATGAGGTGATACATCCATTTATATGATTTTTAAGCAGTTTGAAAGTAGTGAAGTAAACGCGATTTTACACTAACTAGGGGCTAGAAAATCGAATGTCTTCACTTTTTAAAAACTCTGTCTTCTTGGTATATATAGGCTTATTATGACGTGAAACAACCATTTATATGATTTTTTGGAAGATTGAAAGAAGTGAGTAAAACGCGATTTTGCACTCACTAGGGGATAGAAAATCGATTTTCTTGACTTGTTAAAAACTCATTCTTGGTATATAGAGGCATATTATGAGGTAATACATCAATTTATATGATTTTTAAGCAGTTTGAAAGAAGTGAAGTAAACGCAATTTTACTTTCAGTAGTGGCTAGAAAATCGATTTTCTTGACTTTTTGGAAACTCAGTATTTTTGGTATATAGAGGCTTATTATAAGTTAATACATCGATTTATATGATATTTAATCGGTTTGAAAGAAGTGAAGAAAACGCGATTTTACAATCACTAAGGTGCTAGTAAATCGAATTTCTTCGCTTTTTAAAAACTCAGTATTCTTGGTATATATAGGCTTATTATGGCGTGAAACAACCATTTATATGATTTTTTCGAAGTTTGAAAGGAGTGAAGTAAACGCGATATTACAATCACTAGTGGCAAGAAAATCATATTTCTTGACTTTTTAAAAAATCAGTATTCTTGGTATATATAGGCTTATTATGACGTGAAACAACCATTTATATGATTTTTTCGAAGTTTGAAAGAAGTGAAGTAAACGCGATTTTACACTCACTAGGGGCTAGAAAATCGATTTTCTTGACTTGTTAAAAACTCAATATTCTTGGTATATAGAGGCTTATTATGAGGTGATACATCCATTAGATGACTTTTAAGCAGTTTGAAAGAAGTGAAGTAAACGCGATTTTACACTCACTAGGTCCTAGAAAATCGAATTTCTTGACTTTTTGAAAACTCAGTATTTTTGGTATATAGAGGCTTATTATGACGTAATACATCAATTTATATGATTTTTAAGTAGTTTGAAAGAAGTGAAGTAAACGCGATTTTACACTCACTAGTGGCTAGAAAATCGATTTTCTTGACTTTTTGAAACCTCAGTATTTTTGGTATATAGAGGCTTATTATGAGGTAATACATCAATTTATATGATTTTTAAGCAGTTTGAAAAGAAGTGAAGTAAACGCGATTTTACACTCACTAGTGGCTAGAAAATCGAATTTCTTGACTTTTTAAAAACTCAGTATTTTTGGTATATATAGGCTTATTATGAGGTAATACATCAATTTATATGATTTTTAAGCAGTTTGAAAGAAGTGAAGTAAACGCGATTTTACACTCACTAGTGGCTAGAAAATCGATTTTCTTGACTTTTTGAAACCTCAGTATTTTTGGTATATATAGGCTTATTATGAGGTGATACATCCATTTCTATGATTTTTAAGCAGTTTGAAAGAAATGAAGTAAACGCTATTTTACACTCACTAGGGGCTAGAAAATAGAATTTCCTCGCTTTTTAAAAACTCAGTATTCTTGGTATATATAGGCTTATTATGGCGTGAAACAACCTTTTATATGATTTTTAAGCAGTTTGAAATAAGTGAAGTAAACGCGATTTTACACTCACTAGTGGCTAGAAAATCGATTTTCTTGACTTTTTGAAAACTCAGTATTTTTGGTATATAGAGGGTTATTATAAATTAATACATCGATTTATATGATTTTTAAGCAGTTTGAAAGAAGTGAAGTAAACGCGATTTTACACACACCACTGGCTAGAAAATCGAATTTCTTGACTTTTTAAAAACTCAGTATTCTTGGTATATATAGGCTTATTATGAGGTGATACATCCATTTATATGACTTTTAAGCAGGCTGAAAAAAGTGAAGTAAACGCGATTTTACACTCACTAGGGGCTAGAAAATCGAATTTCTTGACTTTTTAAAAACTCTGTCTTCTTGGTATATACAGGCTTATTATGACGTGAAACAACCATTTATATGATTTTTTGGAAGATTGAAAGAAATGAAGAAAACGCGATTTTACAATCACTAGGGGCTAGAAAATCAATTTTCTTGACTTGTTGAAAAATCAATATTCTTGGTATATATAGGCTGATTCTGAGGTGATACATCCATTTATATGATTTTTAAGCAGTTTGAAAGTAGTGAAGTAAACGCGATTTTACACTAACTAGGGGCTAGAAAATCGAATTTCTTCACTTTTTAAAAACTCTGTCTTCTTGGTATATATAGGCTTATTATGACGTGAAACAACCATTTATATG
The DNA here is from genome assembly GCA_030765065.1 of Deroplatys truncata. Classification (NCBI taxonomy): domain Eukaryota; kingdom Metazoa; phylum Arthropoda; class Insecta; order Mantodea; family Mantidae; genus Deroplatys; species Deroplatys truncata. Next base: position 156,612 of record JAUKNL010000387.1, on the reverse strand, counting down.
ATTTTTTGGAAGATTGAAAGAAGTGAAGAAAACGCGATTTTACACTCACTAGGGGTTGGAAAATCGATTTTCTTGACTTGTTAAAAACTCATTATTCTTGGTATATAGAGGCATATTATGAGGTAATACATCAATTTATATGATTTTTAAGCAGTTTGAAAGAAGTGAAGTAAACGCAATTTTACTTTCACTAGTGGCTAGAAAATCGATTTTCTTGACTTTTTGGAAACTCAGTATTTTTGGTATATAGAGGCTTATTATAAGTTAATACATCGATCTATATGATTTTTAAGCGGTTTGAAAGAAGTGAAGTAAACGCGATTTTACAATCACTAGGGGCTAGAAAATCGAATTTCTTCGCTTTTTAAAAACTCAGTATTCTTGGTATATATAGGCTTATTATGGCGTGAAACAACCATTTATAGGATTTTTTCGAAGTTTGAAAGAAGTGAAGTAAACGCGATTATACAATCACTAGTGGCAAGAAAATCGAATTTCTTGACTTTTTAAAAAATCAGTATTCTTGGTATATATAGGCTTATTATGACGTGAAACAACCATTTATATGATTTTTTCGAAGTTTGAAAGAAGTCAAGTAAACGCGATTTTACACTCACTAGGTCCTAGAAAATCGAATTTCTTGACTTTTTGAAAACTCAGTATTTTTGGTATATAGAGGCTTATTATGAGGTAATACATCAATTTATATGATTTTTAAGCAGTTTGAAAGAAGTGAAGTAAACGCGATTTTACACTCACTAGTGGCTAGAAAATCGATTTTCTTGACTTTTTGAAACCTCAGTATTTTTGGTATATAGAGGCTTATGAGGTAATACATCAATTTATATGATTTTTAAGCAGTTTGAAAAGAAGTGAAGTAAACGCGATTTTACACTCACTAGTGGCTAGAAAATCGAATTTCTTGACTTTTTAAAAACTCAGTATTCTGGTATATATAGGCTTGTTATGACGTGAAACAACCATTTATATGATTTTTTCGAAGTTTGAAAGAAGTGAAGTAAACGCGATTTTACACTCACTAGGAGCTAGAAAACCAATTGTTTCGACTTGTTAAAAACTCAATATTCTTGGTATATAGAGGCTTATTTTGAGGTGATACATCCATTTATATGATTTTTAGGCAGTTTGAAAGCAGTGAAGTAAACGCGATTTTACACTCACTAGTGGCTAGAAAATCGAATTTCTTGACTTATTAAAAACTCAGTTATCTTGGTATATATAGGCTTATTATGACGTGAAACAACCATTTATATGATTTTTTCGAAGTTTGAAAGAAGTAAAGTAAACGAGACATTACACTCACTAGGGGCTAGATAATCGATTTTCTTGACTTGTTAAAAACTCAATATTCTTGGTATATAGAGGCTTATTATGAGGTGAAACATCCATTTATATAATTTTTAAGCAGTTTGAAAGAAGTGAAGTAAACGCGATTTTACACTCACTAGGGGCAAGAAAATCGAATTTCATGACTTTTTAAAAACTCAGTATCCTTGGTATATATAGGCTTATTATGACGTGAAACAACCATTTATGTTTTTTTCGAAGTTTGAAAGAAGTAAAGTAAACGCGATTTTACACTCAATAGAGGCTAGAAAATCGAATTTCTTGACTTTTTGAAAACTCAGTATTTTTGGTATATAGAGGCTTATTATGAGGTAATACATCAATTTATATGATTTTTTCGAAGCTTGAAAGAAGTGAAGTAAACGCGATTTTAGAGTCACTAGGGGCTAGAAAATCAATTTTCTTGACTTGTTGAAAGATCAATATTCTTGGTATATATATTCTTATTATGAGGTGATACATCCATTTATATGATTTTTAAGCAGTTTGAAATTAGTCAAGTAAACGCGATTTTACACTAACTAGGGGCTAGAAAATGGAATTTCTTCACTTTTTAAAAACTCAGTCTTCTTGGTATATATAGGGTTATTATGACGTGAAACAACCATTTATATGATTTTTTCGAAGTTTGAAAGAAGTAAAGTAAACGAGACATTACACTCACTAGGGGCTAGATAATCGATTTTCTTGACTTGTTAAAAACTCAATATTCTTGGTATATAGAGGCTTATTATGAGGTGAAACATCCATTTATATAATTTTTAAGCAGTTTGAAAGAATTGAAGAAAACGCGATTTTAACTCACTAGGGGATAGAAAATCGATTTTCTTGACTTGTCAAAAACTATATATTCTTGGTATATAGAGGCTTATTATGAGGTAATACATCAATTTATATGATTTTTAAGCAGTTTGAAAGAAGTGAAGTAAACGCGATTTTACACTCACTAGTGGCTAAAAAAATCTATTTTCTTGACTTTTTGAAAACTCAGTATTTTTGGTATATAGAGGCTTATTATAAGTTAATACGTCGATTTATATGATTTTTAAGCAGTTTGAAAGAAGTGAAGTAAACGCGATTTTACAATCACTAGGGGCTAGAAAATCGAATTTCTTCGCTTCTTAAAAACTCAGTATTCTTGGTATATATAGGCTTATTATAGCGTGAAACAACCATTTATATGATTTTTTCGAAGTTTGAAAGAAGTGAAGTAAACGCGATTTTACACTCACTAGGGGCTAGAAAATCGATTTTCTTGACTTGTTGAAAAATCAATATTCTTGGTATATATAGGCTTATTATGAGGTGATACATCCATTTATATGATTTTTAAGCAGTTTGAAAGTAGTGAAGTAAACGCGATTTTACACTAACTAGGGGCTAGAAAATCGAATTTCTTGACTTGTTGAAAAATCAATATTCTTGGTATATATAGGCTGATTATGAGGTGATACATCCATTTATATGATTTTTAAGCAGTTTGAAAGTCGTGAAGTAAACGCGATTTTACACTAACTAGGGGCTAGAAAATCGAATTTCTTCACTTTTTAAAAACTCTGTCTTCTTGGTATATATAGGCTTATTATGACGTGAAACAACCATTTATATGATTTTTTGGAAGATTGAAAGAAGTGAGGAAAACGCGATTTTACACTCACTAGGGGATAGAAAATCGATTTTCTTGACTTGTTAAAAACTCATTATTTTGGTATATAGAGGCATATTATGAGGTAATACATCAATTTATATGATTTTTAAGCAGTTTGAAAGAAGTGAAGTAAACGCAGTTTTACTTTCACTAGTGGCTAGAAAATCGATTTTCTTGACTTTTTGGAAACTCAGTATTTTTGGTATATAGAGGCTTATTATAAGTTAATACATCGATTTATATGATTTTTAATCGGTTTGAAAGAAGTGAAGTAAACGCGATTTTACAATCACTAGGGGCTAGAAAATCGAATTTCTTCGCTTTTTAAAAACTCAGTATTCTTGGTATATAGAGGCTTATTTTGAGGTGATACATCCATTTATATGATTTTTGGGCAGTTTGAAAGCAGTGAAGTAAACGCGATTTTACACTCACTAGTGGCTAGAAAATCGAATTTCTTGACTTATTAAAAACTCAGTTATCTTGGTATATATAGGCTTATTATGACGTGAAACAACCATTTATATGATTTTTTCGAAGTTTGAAAGAAGTAAAGTAAACGCGATTTTACACTCACTAGTGGCTAGAAAATCGATTTTCTTGACTTTTTGAAACCTCAGTATTTTTGGTATATAGAGGCTTATGAGGTAATACATCAATTTATATGATTTTTAAGCAGTTTGAAAGAAGTGAAGTAAACGCGATTTTACACTCACTAGTGGCTAGAAAATCGATTTTCTTGACTTTTTGAAACCTCAGTATTTTTGGTATATAGAGGCTTATGAGGTAATACATCAATTTATATGATTTTTAAGCAGTTTGAAAAGAAGTGAAGTAAACGCGATTTTACACTCACTAGTGGCTAGAAAATCGAATTTCTTGACTTTTTAAAAAGTCAGTATTCTGGTATATATAGGCTTGTTATGACGTGAAACAACCATTTATATGATTTTTTCGAAGTTTGAAAGAAGTGAAGTAAACGCGATTTTACACTCACTAGGGGCTAGAAAATCAATTTTCTTGACTTGTTAAAAACTCAATATTCTTGGTATATAGAGGCTTATTATGAGGTTATACATCCATTTATATGATTTTTTGGCAGTTTGAAAGAAGTGAAGTAAACGCGATTTTACACTCACTAGTGGCTAGAAAATCGAATTTCTTGACTTTTTAAAAACTCAGTTATCTTGGTATATATAGCTTATTATGACGTGAAACAAGCATTTATATGATTTTTTCTAGTTTGAAAGAAGTGAAGTAAACGCGATTTTACACTCACTAGGAGCTAGAAAATCAATTGTTTCGACTTGTTAAAAACTCAATATTCTTGGTATATAGAGGCTTATTTTGAGGTGATACATCCATTTATATGATTTTTAGGCAGTTTGAAAGCAGTGAAGTAAACGCGATTTTACACTCACTAGTGGCTAGAAAATCGAATTTCTTGACTTATTAAAAACTCAGTTATCTTGGTATATATAGGCTTATTATGACGTGAAACAACCATTTATATAATTTTTTCGAAGTTTGAAAGAAGTAAAGTAAACGAGACATTACACTCACTAGGGGCTAGATAATCGATTTTCTTGACTTGTTAAAAACTCAATATTCTTGGTATATAGAGGCTTATTATGAGGTGAAACATCTATTTATATAATTTTTAAGCAGTTTGAAAGAAGTAAAGTAAACGCGATTTTACACTCAATAGAGGCTAGAAAATCGAATTTCTTGACTTACTAAAAACTCAGTTATCTTGGTATATATAGGCTTATTATGACGTGAAACAACCATTTATATGATTTTTTCGAAGTTTGAAAGAAGTAAAGTAAACGCGATTTTACACTCACTAGGAGCTAGAAAATCAATTGTTTGGACTTGTTAAAAACTCAAAATTCTTGGTATATAGAGGCTTATTTTGAGGTGATACATCCATTTATATGATTTTTAGGCAGTTTGAAAGCAGTGAAGTAAACGCGATTTTACACTCACTAGTGGCTAGAAAATCTATTTTCTTGACTTTTTGAAAACTCAGTATTTTTGGTATATAGAGGCTTATTATAAGTTAATACATCGATTTATATGATTTTTAAGCAGTTTGAAAGAAGTGAAGTAAACGCGATTTTACAATCACTAGGGGCTAGAAAATCGAATTTCTTCGCTTTTTAAAAACTCAGTATTCTTGGTATATATAGGCTTATTATAGCGTGAAACAACCATTTATATGATTTTTTCGAAGTTTGAAAGAAGTGAAGTAAACGCGATTTTACACTCACTAGGGGCTAGAAAATCGATTTTCTTGACTTGTTGAAAAATCAATATTCTTGGTATATATAGGCTTATTATGAGGTGATACATCCATTTATATGATTTTTAAGCAGTTTGAAAGTAGTGAAGTAAACGCGATTTTATACTAACTAGGGGCTAGAAAATCGAATTTCTTGACTTGTTGAAAAATCAATATTCTTGGTATATATAGGCTGATTATGAGGTGATACATCCATTTATATGATTTTTAAGCAGTTTGAAAGTAGTGAAGTAAACGCGATTTTACACTAACTAGGGGCTAGAAAATCGAATGTCTTCACTTTTTAAAAACTCTGTCTTCTTGGTATATATAGGCTTATTATGACGTAACACAACCATTTATATGATTTTTTGGAAGATTGAAAGAAGTGAGTAAAACGCGATTTTACACTCACTAGGGGATAGAAAATCGATTTTCTTGACTTGTTAAAAACTCATTCTTGGTATATAGAGGCATATTATGAGGTAATACATCAATTTATATGATTTTTAAGCAGTTTGAAAGAAGTGAAGTAAACGCAATTTTACTTTCAGTAGTGGCTGGAAAATCGATTTTCTTGACTTTTTGGAAACTCAGTATTTTTGGTATATAGAGGCTTATTATAAGTTAATACATCGATTTATATGATTTTTAATCGGTTTGAAAGAAGTGAAGTAAACGCGATTTTACAATCACTAAGGGGCTAGTAAATCGAATTTCTTCGCTTTTTAAAAACTCAGTATTCTTGGTATATATAGGCTTATTATGGCGTGAAACAACCATTTATATGATTTTTTCGAAGTTTGAAAGAAGTGAAGTAAACGCGATATTACAATCACTAGTGGCAAGAAAATCATATTTCTTGACTTTTTAAAAAATCAGTATTCTTGGTATATATAGGCCTATGACGTGAAACAACCATTTATATGATTTTTTCGAAGTTTGAAAGAAGTGAAGTAAACGCGATTTTACACTCACTAGGGGCTAGAAAATCGATTTTCTTGACTTGTTAAAAACTCAATATTCTTGGTATATAGAGGCTTATTATGAGGTGATACATCCATTAGATGACTTTTAAGCAGTTTGAAAGAAGTGAAGTAAACGCGATTTTACACTCACTAGGTCCTAGAAAATCGAATTTCTTGACTTTTTGAAAACTCAGTATTTTTGGTATATAGAGGCTTATTATTACGTAATACATCAATTTATATGATTTTTAAGCAGTTTGAAAGAAGTGAAGTAAACGCGATTTTACACTCACTAGTGGCTAGAAAATCGATTTTCTTGACTTTTTGAAACCTCAGTATTTTTGGTATATATAGGCTTATTATGAGGTAATACATCAATTTATATGATTTTTAAGCAGTTTGAAAGAAGTGAAGTAAACGCGATTTTACACTCACTAGTGGCTAGAAAATCGATTTTCTTGACTTTTTGAAACCTCAGTATTTTTGGTATATATAGGCTTATTATGAGGTGATACATCCATTTCTATGATTTTTAAGCAGTTTGAAAGAAGTGAAGTAAACGCGATTTTACACTCACTAGGGGCTAGAAAATCGAATTTCTTGACTTTTTGAAAACTGAGTATTTTTGGTATATAGAGGCTTATTATAAGTTAATACATCGATTTATATGATTTTTTCGAAGCTTGAAAGAAGTGAAGTAAACGCGATTTTAGAATCACTAGGGGCTAGAAAATCAATTTTCTTGACTTGTTGAAAAATCAATATTCTTGGTATATATAGGCTTATTATGAGGTGATACATCCATTTATATGATTTTTAAGCAGTTTGAAATTAGTGAAGTAAACGCGATTTTACACTAACTAGGGGCTAGAAAATGGAATTTCTTCACTTTTTAAAAACTCAGTCTTCTTGGTATATATAGGGTTATTATGACGTGAAACAACCATTTATATGATTTTTTGGAAGATTGAAAGAATTGAAGAAAACGCGATTTTAACTCACTAGGGGATAGAAAATCGATTTTCTTGACTTGTCAAAAACCCAATATTCTTGGTATATAGAGGCTTATTATGAGGTAATACATCAATTTATATGATTTTTAAGCAGTTTGAAAGAAGTGAAGTAAACGCGATTTTACACTCACTAGTGGCTAGAAAATCTATTCTCTTGACTTTTTGAAAACTCAGTATTTTTGGTATATAGAGGCTTATTATAAGTTAATACATCGATTTATATGATTTTTAAGCACTTTGAAAGAAGTGAAGTAAACGCGATTTTACAATCACTAGGGGCTAGAAAATCGAATTTCTTCGCTTTTTAAAAACTCAGTATTCTTGGTATATATAGGCTTATTATGGCGTGAAACAACCATTTATAGGATTTTTTCGAAGTTTGAAAGAAGTGAAGTAAACGCGATTATACAATCACTAGTGGCAAGAAAATCGAATTTCTTGACTTTTTAAAAAATCAGTATTCTTGGTATATATAGGCTTATTATGACGTGAAACAACCATTTATATGATTTTTTCGAAGTTTGAAAGAAGTCAAGTAAACGCGATTTTACACTCACTAGGTCCTAGAAAATCGAATTTCTTGACTTTTTGAAAACTCAGTATTTTTGGTATATAGAGGCTTATTATGAGGTAATACATCAATTTATATGATTTTTAAGCAGTTTGAAAGAAGTGAAGTAAACGCGATTTTACACTCACTAGTGGCTAGAAAATCGATTTTCTTGACTTTTTGAAACCTCAGTATTTTTGGTATATAGAGGCTTATGAGGTAATACATCAATTTATATGATTTTTAAGCAGTTTGAAAAGAAGTGAAGTAAACGCGATTTTACACTCACTAGTGGCTAGAAAATCGAATTTCTTGACTTTTTAAAAACTCAGTATTCTGGTATATATAGGCTTGTTATGACGTGAAACAACCATTTATATGATTTTTTCGAAGTTTGAAAGAAGTGAAGTAAACGCGATTTTACACTCACTAGGAGCTAGAAAACCAATTGTTTCGACTTGTTAAAAACTCAATATTCTTGGTATATAGAGGCTTATTTTGAGGTGATACATCCATTTATATGATTTTTAGGCAGTTTGAAAGCAGTGAAGTAAACGCGATTTTACACTCACTAGTGGCTAGAAAATCGAATTTCTTGACTTATTAAAAACTCAGTTATCTTGGTATATATAGGCTTATTATGACGTGAAACAACCATTTATATGATTTTTTCGAAGTTTGAAAGAAGTAAAGTAAACGAGACATTACACTCACTAGGGGCTAGATAATCGATTTTCTTGACTTGTTAAAAACTCAATATTCTTGGTATATAGAGGCTTATTATGAGGTGAAACATCCATTTATATAATTTTTAAGCAGTTTGAAAGAAGTGAAGTAAACGCGATTTTACACTCACTAGGGGCAAGAAAATCGAATTTCATGACTTTTTAAAAACTCAGTATCCTTGGTATATATAGGCTTATTATGACGTGAAACAACCATTTATGTTTTTTTCGAAGTTTGAAAGAAGTAAAGTAAACGCGATTTTACACTCAATAGAGGCTAGAAAATCGAATTTCTTGACTTTTTGAAAACTCAGTATTTTTGGTATATAGAGGCTTATTATGAGGTAATACATCAATTTATATGATTTTTTCGAAGCTTGAAAGAAGTGAAGTAAACGCGATTTTAGAGTCACTAGGGGCTAGAAAATCAATTTTCTTGACTTGTTGAAAAATCAATATTCTTGGTATATATAGGCTTATTATGAGGTGATACATCCATTTATATGATTTTTAAGCAGTTTGAAATTAGTCAAGTAAACGCGATTTTACACTAACTAGGGGCTAGAAAATGGAATTTCTTCACTTTTTAAAAACTCAGTCTTCTTGGTATATATAGGGTTATTATGACGTGAAACAACCATTTATATGATTTTTTCGAAGTTTGAAAGAAGTAAAGTAAACGAGACATTACACTCACTAGGGGCTAGATAATCGATTTTCTTGACTTGTTAAAAACTCAATATTCTTGGTATATAGAGGCTTATTATGAGGTGAAACATCCATTTATATAATTTTTAAGCAGTTTGAAAGAATTGAAGAAAACGCGATTTTAACTCACTAGGGGATAGAAAATCGATTTTCTTGACTTGTCAAAAACTATATATTCTTGGTATATAGAGGCTTATTATGAGGTAATACATCAATTTATATGATTTTTAAGCAGTTTGAAAGAAGTGAAGTAACGCGATTTTACACTCACTAGTGGCTAAAAAAATCTATTTTCTTGACTTTTTGAAAACTCAGTATTTTTGGTATATAGAGGCTTATTATAAGTTAATACATCGATTTATATGATTTTTAAGCAGTTTGAAAGAAGTGAAGTAAACGCGATTTTACAATCACTAGGGGCTAGAAAATCGAATTTCTTCGCTTTTTAAAAAATCAGTATTCTTGGTATATATAGGCTTATTATAGCGTGAAACAACCATTTATATGATTTTTTCGAAGTTTGAAAGAAGTGAAGTAAACGCGATTTTACACTCACTAGGGGCTAGAAAATCGATTTTCTTGACTTGTTGAAAAATCAATATTCTTGGTATATATAGGCTTATTATGAGGTGATACATCCATTTATATGATTTTTAAGCAGTTTGAAAGTAGTGAAGTAAACGCGATTTTACACTAACTAGGGGCTAGAAAATCGAATTTCTTGACTTGTTGAAAAATCAAAATTCTTGGTATATATAGGCTGATTATGAGGTGATACATCCATTTATATGATTTTTAAGCAGTTTGAAAGTCGTGAAGTAAACGCGATTTTACACTAACTAGGGGCTAGAAAATCGAATTTCTTCACTTTTTAAAAACTCTGTCTTCTTGGTATATATAGGCTTATTATGACGTGAAACAACCATTTATATGATTTTTTGGAAGATTGAAAGAAGTGAGGAAAACGCGATTTTACACTCACTAGGGGATAGAAAATCGATTTTCTTGACTTGTTAAAAACTCATTATTTTGGTATATAGAGGCATATTATGAGGTAATACATCAATTTATATGATTTTTAAGCAGTTTGAAAGAAGTGAAGTAAACGCAGTTTTACTTTCACTAGTGGCTAGAAAATCGATTTTCTTGACTTTTTGGAAACTCAGTATTTTTGGTATATAGAGGCTTATTATAAGTTAATACATCGATTTATATGATTTTTAATCGGTTTGAAAGAAGTGAAGTAAACGCGATTTTACAATCACTAGGGGCTAGAAAATCGAATTTCTTCGCTTTTTAAAAACTCAGTATTCTTGGTATATAGAGGCTTATTTTGAGGTGATACATCCATTTATATGATTTTTAGGCAGTTTGAAAGCAGTGAAGTAAACGCGAGTTTACACTCACTAGTGGCTAGAAAATCGAATTTCTTGACTTATTAAAAACTCAGTTATCTTGGTATATATAGGCTTATTATGACGTGAAACAACCATTTATATGATTTTTTCGAAGTTTGAAAGAAGTAAAGTAAACGCGATTTTACACTCACTAGTGGCTAGAAAATCGATTTTCTTGACTTTTTGAAACCTCAGTATTTTTGGTATATAGAGGCTTATGAGGTAATACATCAATTTATATGATTTTTAAGCAGTTTGAAAGAAGTGAAGTAAACGCGATTTTACACTCACTAGTGGCTAGAAAATCGATTTTCTTGACTTTTTGAAACCTCAGTATTTTTGGTATATAGAGGCTTATGAGGTAATACATCAATTTATATGATTTTTAAGCAGTTTGAAAAGAAGTGAAGTAAACGCGATTTTACACTCACTAGTGGCTAGAAAATCGAATTTCTTGACTTTTTAAAAAGTCAGTATTCTGGTATATATAGGCTTGTTATGACGTGAAACAACCATTTATATGATTTTTTCGAAGTTTGAAAGAAGTGAAGTAAACGCGATTTTACACTCACTAGGGGCTAGAAAATCAATTTTCTTGACTTGTTAAAAACTCAATATTCTTGGTATATAGAGGCTTATTATGAGGTTATACATCCATTTATATGATTTTTTGGCAGTTTGAAAGAAGTGAAGTAAACGCGATTTTACACTCACTAGTGGCTAGAAAATCGAATTTCTTGACTTTTTAAAAACTCAGTTATCTTGGTATATATAGCTTATTATGACGTGAAACAAGCATTTATATGATTTTTTCTAGTTTGAAAGAAGTGAAGTAAACGCGATTTTACACTCACTAGGAGCTAGAAAATCAATTGTTTCGACTTGTTAAAAACTCAATATTCTTGGTATATAGAGGCTTATTATGAGGTGAAACATCCATTTATATAATTTTTAAGCAGTTTGAAAGAAGTGAAGTAAACGCGATTTTACACTCACTAGGGGCAAGAAAATCGAATTTCATGACTTTTTAAAAACTCAGTATCCTTGGTATATATAGGTTTATTATGACGTGAAACAACCATTTATGTTTTTTTCGAAGTTTGAAAGAAGTAAAGTAAACGCGATTTTACACTCAATAGAGGCTAGAAAATCGAATTTCTTGACTTACTAAAAACTCAGTTATCTTGGTATATATAGGCTTATTATGACGTGAAACAACCATTTATATGATTTTTTCGAAGTTTGAAAGAAGTAAAGTAAACGCGATTTTACACTCACTAGGAGCTAGAAAATCAATTGTTTGGACTTGTTAAAAACTCAAAATTCTTGGTATATAGAGGCTTATTTTGAGGTGATACATCAATTTATATGATTTTTAGGCAGTTTGAAAGCAGTGAAGTAAACGCGATTTTACACTCACTAGTGGCTAGAAAATCTATTTTCTTGACTTTTTGAAAACTCAGTATTTTTGGTATATAGAGGCTTATTATAAGTTAATACATCGATTTATATGATTTTTAAGCAGTTTGAAAGAAGTGAAGTAAACGCGATTTTACAATCACTAGGGGCTAGAAAATCGAATTTCTTCGCTTTTTAAAAACTCAGTATTCTTGGTATATATAGGCTTATTATAGCGTGAAACAACCATTTATATGATTTTTTCGAAGTTTGAAAGAAGTGAAGTAAACGCGATTTTACACTCACTAGGGGCTAGAAAATCGATTTTCTTGACTTGTTGAAAAATCAATATTCTTGGTATATATAGGCTTATTATTGAGGTGATACATCCATTTATATGATTTTTAAGCAGTTTGAAAGTAGTGAAGTAAACGCGATTTTACACTAACTAGGGGCTAGAAAATCGAATTTCTTGACTTGTTGAAAAATCAATATTCTTGGTATATATAGGCTTATTATGAGGTGATACATCCATTTATATGATTTTTAAGCAGTTTGAAAGTAGTGAAGTAAACGCGATTTTACACTAACTAGGGGCTAGAAAATCGAATTTCTTGACTTGTTGAAAAATCAAAATTCTTGGTATATATAGGCTGATTATGAGGTGATACATCCATTTATATGATTTTTAAGCAGTTTGAAAGTCGTGAAGTAAACGCGATTTTACACTAACTAGGGGCTAGAAAATCGAATTTCTTCACTTTTTAAAAACTCTGTCTTCTTGGTATATATAGGCTTATTATGACGTGAAACAACCATTTATATGATTTTTTGGAAGATTGAAAGAAGTGAGGAAAACGCGATTTTACACTCACTAGGGGATAGAAAATCGATTTTCTTGACTTGTTAAAAACTCATTATTTTGGTATATAGAGGCATATTATGAGGTAATACATCAATTTATATGATTTTTAAGCAGTTTGAAAGAAGTGAAGTAAACGCAGTTTTACTTTCACTAGTGGCTAGAAAATCGATTTTCTTGACTTTTTGGAAACTCAGTATTTTTGGTATATAGAGGCTTATTATAAGTTAATACATCGATTTATATGATTTTTAATCGGTTTGAAAGAAGTGAAGTAAACGCGATTTTACAATCACTAGGGGCTAGAAAATCGAATTTCTTCGCTTTTTAAAAACTCAGTATTCTTGGTATATAGAGGCTTATTTTGAGGTGATACATCCATTTATATGATTTTTAGGCAGTTTGAAAGCAGTGAAGTAAACGCGAGTTTACACTCACTAGTGGCTAGAAAATCGAATTTCTTGACTTATTAAAAACTCAGTTATCTTGGTATATATAGGCTTATTATGACGTGAAACAACCATTTATATGATTTTTTCGAAGTTTGAAAGAAGTAAAGTAAACGCGATTTTACACTCACTAGTGGCTAGAAAATCGATTTTCTTGACTTTTTGAAACCTCAGTATTTTTGGTATATAGAGGCTTATGAGGTAATACATCAATTTATATGATTTTTAAGCAGTTTGAAAGAAGTGAAGTAAACGCGATTTTACACTCACTAGTGGCTAGAAAATCTATTCTCTTGACTTTTTGAAAACTCAGTATTTTTGGTATATAGAGGCTTATTATAAGTTAATACATCGATTTATATGATTTTTAAGCAGTTTGAAAGAAGTGAAGTAAACGCGATTTTACAATCACTAGGGGCTAGAAAATCGAATTTCTTCGCTTTTTAAAAACTCAGTATTCTTGGTATATATAGGCTTATTATGGCGTGAAACAACCATTTATAGGATTTTTTCGAAGTTTGAAAGAAGTGAAGTAAACGCGATTATACAATCACTAGTGGCAAGAAAATCGAATTTCTTGACTTTTTAAAAAATCAGTATTCTTGGTATATATAGGCTTATTATGACGTGAAACAACCATTTATATGATTTTTTCGAAGTTTGAAAGAAGTCAAGTAAACGCGATTTTACACTCACTAGGTCCTAGAAAATCGAATTTCTTGACTTTTTGAAAATTCAGTATTTTTGGTATATAGAGGCTTATTATGAGGTAATACATCAATTTATATGATTTTTAAGCAGTTTGAAAGAAGTGAAGTAAACGCGATTTTACACTCACTAGTGGCTAGAAAATCGATTTTCTTGACTTTTTGAAACCTCAGTATTTTTGGTATATAGAGGCTTATGAGGTAATACATCAATTTATATGATTTTTAAGCAGTTTGAAAAGAAGTGAAGTAAACGCGATTTTACACTCACTAGTGGCTAGAAAATCGAATTTCTTGACTTTTTAAAAAGTCAGTATTCTGGTATATATAGGCTTGTTATGACGTGAAACAACCATTTATATGATTTTTTCGAAGTTTGAAAGAAGTGAAGTAAACGCGATTTTACACTCACTAGGGGCTAGAAAATCAATTTTCTTGACTTGTTAAAAACTCAATATTCTTGGTATATAGAGGCTTATTATGAGGTTATACATCCATTTATATGATTTTTTGGCAGTTTGAAAGAAGTGAAGTAAACGCGATTTTACACTCACTAGTGGCTAGAAAATCGAATTTCTTGACTTTTTAAAAACTCAGTTATCTTGGTATATATAGCTTATTATGACGTGAAACAAGCATTTATATGATTTTTTCTAGTTTGAAAGAAGTGAAGTAAACGCGATTTTACACTCACTAGGAGCTAGAAAATCAATTGTTTCGACTTGTTAAAAACTCAATATTCTTGGTATATAGAGGCTTATTATGAGGTGAAACATCCATTTATATAATTTTTAAGCAGTTTGAAAGAAGTGAAGTAAACGCGATTTTACACTCACTAGGGGCAAGAAAATCGAATTTCATGACTTTTTAAAAACTCAGTATCCTTGGTATATATAGGTTTATTATGACGTGAAACAACCATTTATGTTTTTTTCGAAGTTTGAAAGAAGTAAAGTAAACGCGATTTTACACTCAATAGAGGCTAGAAAATCGAATTTCTTGACTTACTAAAAACTCAGTTATCTTGGTATATATAGGCTTATTATGACGTGAAACAACCATTTATATGATTTTTTCGAAGTTTGAAAGAAGTAAAGTAAACGCGATTTTACACTCACTAGGAGCTAGAAAATCAATTGTTTGGACTTGTTAAAAACTCAAAATTCTTGGTATATAGAGGCTTATTTTGAGGTGATACATCCATTTATATGATTTTTAGGCAGTTTGAAAGCAGTGAAGTAAACGCGATTTTACACTCACTAGTGGCTAGAAAATCTATTTTCTTGACTTTTTGAAAACTCAGTATTTTTGGTATATAGAGGCTTATTATAAGTTAATACATCGATTTATATGATTTTTAAGCAGTTTGAAAGAAGTGAAGTAAACGCGATTTTACAATCACTAGGGGCTAGAAAATCGAATTTCTTCGCTTTTTAAAAACTCAGTATTCTTGGTATATATAGGCTTATTATAGCGTGAAACAACCATTTATATGATTTTTTCGAAGTTTGAAAGAAGTGAAGTAAACGCGATTTTACACTCACTAGGGGCTAGAAAATCGATTTTCTTGACTTGTTGAAAAATCAATATTCTTGGTATATATAGGCTTATTATTGAGGTGATACATCCATTTATATGATTTTTAAGCAGTTTGAAAGTAGTGAAGTAAACGCGATTTTACACTAACTAGGGGCTAGAAAATCGAATTTCTTGACTTGTTGAAAAATCAATATTCTTGGTATATATAGGCTGATTATGAGGTGATACATCCATTTATATGATTTTTAAGCAGTTTGAAAGTAGTGAAGTAAACGCGATTTTACACTAACTAGGGGCTAGAAAATCGAATGTCTTCACTTTTTAAAAACTCTGTCTTCTTGGTATATATAGGCTTATTATGACGTGAAACAACCATTTATATGATTTTTTGGAAGATTGAAAGAAGTGAGTAAAACGCGATTTTACACTCACTAGGGGATAGAAAATCGATTTTCTTGACTTGTTAAAAACTCATTCTTGGTATATAGAGGCATATTATGAGGTAATACATCAATTTATATGATTTTTAAGCAGTTTGAAAGAAGTGAAGTAAACGCAATTTTACTTTCAGTAGTGGCTAGAAAATCGATTTTCTTGACTTTTTGGAAACTCAGTATTTTTGGTATATAGAGGCTTATTATAAGTTAATACATCGATTTATATGATATTTAATCGGTTTGAAAGAAGTGAAGAAAACGCGATTTTACAATCACTAAGGGGCTAGTAAATCGAATTTCTTCGCTTTTTAAAAACTCAGTATTCTTGGTATATATAGGCTTATTATGGCGTGAAACAACCATTTATATGATTTTTTCGAAGTTTGAAAGAAGTGAAGTAAACGCGATATTACAATCACTAGTGGCAAGAAAATCATATTTCTTGACTTTTTAAAAAATCAGTATTCTTGGTATATATAGGCTTATTATGACGTGAAACAACCATTTATATGATTTTTTCGAAGTTTGAAAGAAGTGAAGTAAACGCGATTTTACACTCACTAGGGGCTAGAAAATCGATTTTCTTGACTTGTTAAAAACTCAATATTCTTGGTATATAGAGGCTTATTATGAGGTGATACATCCATTAGATGACTTTTAAGCAGTTTGAAAGAAGTGAAGTAAACGCGATTTTACACTCACTAGGTCCTAGAAAATCGAATTTCTTGACTTTTTGAAAACTCAGTATTTTTGGTATATAGAGGCTTATTATGACGTAATACATCAATTTATATGATTTTTAAGTAGTTTGAAAGAAGTGAAGTAAACGCGATTTTACACTCACTAGTGGCTAGAAAATCGATTTTCTTGACTTTTTGAAACCTCAGTATTTTTGGTATATAGAGGCTTATTATGAGGTAATACATCAATTTATATGATTTTTAAGCAGTTTGAAAAGAAGTGAAGTAAACGCGATTTTACACTCACTAGTGGCTAGAAAATCGAATTTCTTGACTTTTTAAAAACTCAGTATTTTTGGTATATATAGGCTTATTATGAGGTAATACATCAATTTATATGATTTTTAAGCAGTTTGAAAGAAGTGAAGTAAACGCGATTTTACACTCACTAGTGGCTAGAAAATCGATTTTCTTGACTTTTTGAAACCTCAGTATTTTTGGTATATATAGGCTTATTATGAGGTGATACATCCATTTGTATGATTTTTAAGCAGTTTGAAAGAAATGAAGTAAACGCTATTTTACACTCACTAGGGGCTAGAAAATAGAATTTCCTCGCTTTTTAAAAACTCAGTATTCTTGGTATATATAGGCTTATTATGGCGTGAAACAACCTTTTATATGATTTTTAAGCAGTTTGAAATAAGTGAAGTAAACGCGATTTTACACTCACTAGTGGCTAGAAAATCGATTTTCTTGACTTTTTGAAAACTCAGTATTTTTGGTATATAGAGGGTTATTATAAATTAATACATCGATTTATATGATTTTTAAGCAGTTTGAAAGAAGTGAAGTAAACGCGATTTTACACACACCACTGGCTAGAAAATCGAATTTCTTGACTTTTTAAAAACTCAGTATTCTTGGTATATATAGGCTTATTATGAGGTGATACATCCATTTATATGACTTTTAAGCAGGCTGAAAAAAGTGAAGTAAACGCGATTTTACACTCACTAGGGGCTAGAAAATCGAATTTCTTGACTTTTTAAAAACTCTGTCTTCTTGGTATATACAGGCTTATTATGACGTGAAACAACCATTTATATGATTTTTTGGAAGATTGAAAGAAATGAAGAAAACGCGATTTTACAATCACTAGGGGCTAGAAAATCAATTTTCTTGACTTGTTGAAAAATCAATATTCTTGGTATATATAGGCTGATTCTGAGGTGATACATCCATTTATATGATTTTTAAGCAGTTTGAAAGTAGTGAAGTAAACGCGATTTTACACTAACTAGGGGCTAGAAAATCGAATTTCTTCACTTTTTAAAAACTCTGTCTTCTTGGTATATATAGGCTTATTATGACGTGAAACAACCATTTATATGATTTTTTGGAAGATTGAAAGAAGTGAAGAAAACGCGATTTTACACTCACTAGGGGATAGAAAATCGATTTTCTTGACTTGTTAAAAACTCATTATTCTTGGTATATAGAGGCATATTATGAGGTAATACATCAATTTATATGATTTTTAAGCAGTTTGAAAGAAGTGAAGTAAACGCAATTTTACTTTCACTAGTGGCTAGAAAATCGATTTTCTTGACTTTTTGGAAACTCAGTATTTTTGGTATATAGAGGCTTATTATAAGTTAATACATCGATCTATATGATTTTTAAGCGGTTTGAAAGAAGTGAAGTAAACGCGATTTTACAATCACTAGGGGCTAGAAAATCGAATTTCTTCGCTTTTTAAAAACTCAGTATTCTTGGTATATATAGGCTTATTATGGCGTGAAACAACCATTTATAGGATTTTTTCGAAGTTTGAAAGAAGTGAAGTAAACGCGATTATACAATCACTAGTGGCAAGAAAATCGAATTTCTTGACTTTTTAAAAAATCAGTATTCTTGGTATATATAGGCTTATTATGACGTGAAACAACCATTTATATGATTTTTTCGAAGTTTGAAAGAAGTCAAGTAAACGCGATTTTACACTCACTAGGTCCTAGAAAATCGAATTTCTTGACTTTTTGAAAACTCAGTATTTTTGGTATATAGAGGCTTATTATGAGGTAATACATCAATTTATATGATTTTTAAGCAGTTTGAAAGAAGTGAAGTAAACGCGATTTTACACTCACTAGTGGCTAGAAAATCGATTTTCTTGACTTTTTGAAACCTCAGTATTTTTGGTATATAGAGGCTTATGAGGTAATACATCAATTTATATGATTTTTAAGCAGTTTGAAAAGAAGTGAAGTAAACGCGATTTTACACTCACTAGTGGCTAGAAAATCGAATTTCTTGACTTTTTAAAAACTCAGTATTCTGGTATATATAGGCTTGTTATGACGTGAAACAACCATTTATATGATTTTTTCGAAGTTTGAAAGAAGTGAAGTAAACGCGATTTTACACTCACTAGGAGCTAGAAAACCAATTGTTTCGACTTGTTAAAAACTCAATATTCTTGGTATATAGAGGCTTATTTTGAGGTGATACATCCATTTATATGATTTTTAGGCAGTTTGAAAGCAGTGAAGTAAACGCGATTTTACACTCACTAGTGGCTAGAAAATCGAATTTCTTGACTTATTAAAAACTCAGTTATCTTGGTATATATAGGCTTATTATGACGTGAAACAACCATTTATATGATTTTTTCGAAGTTTGAAAGAAGTAAAGTAAACGAGACATTACACTCACTAGGGGCTAGATAATCGATTTTCTTGACTTGTTAAAAACTCAATATTCTTGGTATATAGAGGCTTATTATGAGGTGAAACATCCATTTATATAATTTTTAAGCAGTTTGAAAGAAGTGAAGTAAACGCGATTTTACACTCACTAGGGGCAAGAAAATCGAATTTCATGACTTTTTAAAAACTCAGTATCCTTGGTATATATAGGCTTATTATGACGTGAAACAACCATTTATGTTTTTTTCGAAGTTTGAAAGAAGTAAAGTAAACGCGATTTTACACTCAATAGAGGCTAGAAAATCGAATTTCTTGACTTTTTGAAAACTCAGTATTTTTGGTATATAGAGGCTTATTATGAGGTAATACATCAATTTATATGATTTTTTCGAAGCTTGAAAGAAGTGAAGTAAACGCGATTTTAGAGTCACTAGGGGCTAGAAAATCAATTTTCTTGACTTGTTGAAAAATCAATATTCTTGGTATATATAGGCTTATTATGAGGTGATACATCCATTTATATGATTTTTAAGCAGTTTGAAATTAGTCAAGTAAACGCGATTTTACACTAACTAGGGGCTAGAAAATGGAATTTCTTCACTTTTTAAAAACTCAGTCTTCTTGGTATATATAGGGTTATTATGACGTGAAACAACCATTTATATGATTTTTTCGAAGTTTGAAAGAAGTAAAGTAAACGAGACATTACACTCACTAGGGGCTAGATAATCGATTTTCTTGACTTGTTAAAAACTCAATATTCTTGGTATATAGAGGCTTATTATGAGGTGAAACATCCATTTATATAATTTTTAAGCAGTTTGAAAGAATTGAAGAAAACGCGATTTTAACTCACTAGGGGATAGAAAATCGATTTTCTTGACTTGTCAAAAACTATATATTCTTGGTATATAGAGGCTTATTATGAGGTAATACATCAATTTATATGATTTTTAAGCAGTTTGAAAGAAGTGAAGTAAACGCGATTTTACACTCACTAGTGGCTAAAAAAATCTATTTTCTTGACTTTTTGAAAACTCAGTATTTTTGGTATATAGAGGCTTATTATAAGTTAATACGTCGATTTATATGATTTTTAAGCAGTTTGAAAGAAGTGAAGTAAACGCGATTTTACAATCACTAGGGGCTAGAAAATCGAATTTCTTCGCTTCTTAAAAACTCAGTATTCTTGGTATATATAGGCTTATTATAGCGTGAAACAACCATTTATATGATTTTTTCGAAGTTTGAAAGAAGTGAAGTAAACGCGATTTTACACTCACTAGGGGCTAGAAAATCGATTTTCTTGACTTGTTGAAAAATCAATATTCTTGGTATATATAGGCTTATTATGAGGTGATACATCCATTTATATGATTTTTAAGCAGTTTGAAAGTAGTGAAGTAAACGCGATTTTACACTAACTAGGGAATAGAAAATCGAATTTCTTGACTTGTTGAAAAATCAATATTCTTGGTATATATAGGCTGATTATGAGGTGATACATCCATTTATATGATTTTTAAGCAGTTTGAAAGTCGTGAAGTAAACGCGATTTTACACTAACTAGGGGCTAGAAAATCGAATTTCTTCACTTTTTAAAAACTCTGTCTTCTTGGTATATATAGGCTTATTATGACGTGAAACAACCATTTATATGATTTTTTGGAAGATTGAAAGAAGTGAGGAAAACGCGATTTTACACTCACTAGGGGATAGAAAATCGATTTTCTTGACTTGTTAAAAACTCATTATTTTGGTATATAGAGGCATATTATGAGGTAATACATCAATTTATATGATTTTTAAGCAGTTTGAAAGAAGTGAAGTAAACGCAGTTTTACTTTCACTAGTGGCTAGAAAATCGATTTTCTTGACTTTTTGGAAACTCAGTATTTTTGGTATATAGAGGCTTATTATAAGTTAATACATCGATTTATATGATTTTTAATCGGTTTGAAAGAAGTGAAGTAAACGCGATTTTACAATCACTAGGGGCTAGAAAATCGAATTTCTTCGCTTTTTAAAAACTCAGTATTCTTGGTATATAGAGGCTTATTTTGAGGTGATACATCCATTTATATGATTTTTAGGCAGTTTGAAAGCAGTGAAGTAAACGCGATTTTACACTCACTAGTGGCTAGAAAATCGAATTTCTTGACTTATTAAAAACTCAGTTATCTTGGTATATATAGGCTTATTATGACGTGAAACAACCATTTATATGATTTTTTCGAAGTTTGAAAGAAGTAAAGTAAACGCGATTTTACACTCACTAGTGGCTAGAAAATCGATTTTCTTGACTTTTTGAAACCTCAGTATTTTTGGTATATAGAGGCTTATGAGGTAATACATCAATTTATATGATTTTTAAGCAGTTTGAAAGAAGTGAAGTAAACGCGATTTTACACTCACTAGTGGCTAGAAAATCGATTTTCTTGACTTTTTGAAACCTCAGTATTTTTGGTATATAGAGGCTTATGAGGTAATACATCAATTTATATGATTTTTAAGCAGTTCGAAAAGAAGTGAAGTAAACGCGATTTTACACTCACTAGTGGCTAGAAAATCGAATTTCTTGACTTTTTAAAAAGTCAGTATTCTGGTATATATAGGCTTGTTATGACGTGAAACAACCATTTATATGATTTTTTCGAAGTTTGAAAGAAGTGAAGTAAACGCGATTTTACACTCACTAGGGGCTAGAAAATCAATTTTCTTGACTTGTTAAAAACTCAATATTCTTGGTATATAGAGGCTTATTATGAGGTTATACATCCATTTATATGATTTTTTGGCAGTTTGAAAGAAGTGAAGTAAACGCGATTTTACACTCACTAGTGGCTAGAAAATCGAATTTCTTGACTTTTTAAAAACTCAGTTATCTTGGTATATATAGCTTATTATGACGTGAAACAAGCATTTATATGATTTTTTCTAGTTTGAAAGAAGTGAAGTAAACGCGATTTTACACTCACTAGGAGCTAGAAAATCAATTGTTTCGACTTGTTAAAAACTCAATATTCTTGGTATATAGAGGCTTATTTTGAGGTGATACATCCATTTATATGATTTTTAGGCAGTTTGAAAGCAGTGAAGTAAACGCGATTTTACACTCACTAGTGGCTAGAAAATCGAATTTCTTGACTTATTAAAAACTCAGTTATCTTGGTATATATAGGCTTATTATGACGTGAAACAACCATTTATATAATTTTTTCGAAGTTTGAAAGAAGTAAAGTAAACGAGACATTACACTCACTAGGGGCTAGATAATCGATTTTCTTGACTTGTTAAAAACTCAATATTCTTGGTATATAGAGGCTTATTATGAGGTGAAACATCCATTTATATAATTTTTAAGCAGTTTGAAAGAAGTGAAGTAAACGCGATTTTACACTCACTAGGGGCAAGAAAATCGAATTTCATGACTTTTTAAAAACTCAGTATCCTTGGTATATATAGGTTTATTATGACGTGAAACAACCATTTATGTTTTTTTCGAAGTTTGAAAGAAGTAAAGTAAACGCGATTTTACACTCAATAGAGGCTAGAAAATCGAATTTCTTGACTTACTAAAAACTCAGTTATCTTGGTATATATAGGCTTATTATGACGTGAAACAACCATTTATATGATTTTTTCGAAGTTTGAAAGAAGTAAAGTAAACGCGATTTTACACTCACTAGGAGGTAGAAAATCAATTGTTTGGACTTGTTAAAAACTCAAAATTCTTGGTATATAGAGGCTTATTTTGAGGTGATACATCCATTTATATGATTTTTAGGCAGTTTGAAAGCAGTGAAGTAAACGCGATTTTACACTCACTAGTGGCTAGAAAATCTATTTTCTTGACTTTTTGAAAACTCAGTATTTTTGGTATATAGAGGCTTATTATAAGTTAATACATCGATTTATATGATTTTTAAGCAGTTTGAAAGAAGTGAAGTAAACGCGATTTTACAATCACTAGGGGCTAGAAAATCGAATTTCTTCGCTTTTTAAAAACTCAGTATTCTTGGTATATATAGGCTTATTATAGCGTGAAACAACCATTTATATGATTTTTTCGAAGTTTGAAAGAAGTGAAGTAAACGCGATTTTACAATCACTAGGGGCTAGAAAATCGATTTTCTTGACTTGTTGAAAAATCAATATTCTTGGTATATATAGGCTTATTATGAGGTGATACATCCATTTATATGATTTTTAAGCAGTTTGAAAGCAGTGAAGTAAACGCGATTTTATACTAACTAGGGGCTAGAAAATCGAATTTCTTGACTTGTTGAAAAATCAATATTCTTGGTATATATAGGCTGATTATGAGGTGATACATCCATTTATATGATTTTTAAGCAGTTTGAAAGTAGTGAAGTAAACGCGATTTTACACTAACTAGGGGCTAGAAAATCGAATGTCTTCACTTTTTAAAAACTCTGTCTTCTTGGTATATATAGGCTTATTATGACGTGAAACAACCATTTATATGATTTTTTGGAAGATTGAAAGAAGTGAGTAAAACGCGATTTTACACTCACTAGGGGATAGAAAATCGATTTTCTTGACTTGTTAAAAACTCATTCTTGGTATATAGAGGCATATTATGAGGTAATACATCAATTTATATGATTTTTAAGCAGTTTGAAAGAAGTGAAGTAAACGCAATTTTACTTTCAGTAGTGGCTGGAAAATCGATTTTCTTGACTTTTTGGAAACTCAGTATTTTTGGTATATAGAGGCTTATTATAAGTTAATACATCGATTTATATGATTTTTAATCGGTTTGAAAGAAGTGAAGTAAACGCGATTTTACAATCACTAAGGGGCTAGTAAATCGAATTTCTTCGCTTTTTAAAAACTCAGTATTCTTGGTATATATAGGCTTATTATGGCGTGAAACAACCATTTATATGATTTTTTCGAAGTTTGAAAGAAGTGAAGTAAACGCGATATTACAATCACTAGTGGCAAGAAAATCATATTTCTTGACTTTTTAAAAAATCAGTATTCTTGGTATATATAGGCTTATGACGTGAAACAACCATTTATATGATTTTTTCGAAGTTTGAAAGAAGTGAAGTAAACGCGATTTTACACTCACTAGGGGCTAGAAAATCGATTTTCTTGACTTGTTAAAAACTCAATATTCTTGGTATATAGAGGCTTATTATGAGGTGATACATCCATTAGATGACTTTTAAGCAGTTTGAAAGAAGTGAAGTAAACGCGATTTTACACTCACTAGGTCCTAGAAAATCGAATTTCTTGACTTTTTGAAAACTCAGTATTTTTGGTATATAGAGGCTTATTATGACGTAATACATCAATTTATATGATTTTTAAGCAGTTTGAAAGAAGTGAAGTAAACGCGATTTTACACTCACTAGTGGCTAGAAAATCGATTTTCTTGACTTTTTGAAACCTCAGTATTTTTGGTATATAGAGGCTTATTATGAGGTAATACATCAATTTATATGATTTTTAAGCAGTTTGAAAAGAAGTGAAGTAAACGCGATTTTACACTCACTAGTGGCTAGAAAATCGAATTTCTTGACTTTTTAAAAACTCAGTATTTTTGGTATATATAGGCTTATTATGAGGTAATACATCAATTTATATGATTTTTAAGCAGTTTGAAAGAAGTGAAGTAAACGCGATTTTACAATCACTAGGGGCTAGAAAATCGAATTTCTTCGCTTTTTAAAAACTCAGTATTCTTGGTATATATAGGCTTATTATGGCGTGAAACAACCATTTATAGGATTTTTTCGAAGTTTGAAAGAAGTGAAGTAAACGCGATTATACAATCACTAGTGGCAAGAAAATCGAATTTCTTGACTTTTTAAAAAATCAGTATTCTTGGTATATATAGGCCTTATTATGACGTGAAACAACCATTTATATGATTTTTTCGAAGTTTGAAAGAAGTCAAGTAAACGCGATTTTACACTCACTAGGTCCTAGAAAATCGAATTTCTTGACTTTTTGAAAACTCAGTATTTTTGGTATATAGAGGCTTATTATGAGGTAATACATCAATTTATATGATTTTTAAGCAGTTTGAAAGAAGTGAAGTAAACGCGATTTTACACTCACTAGTGGCTAGAAAATCGATTTTCTTGACTTTTTGAAACCTCAGTATTTTTGGTATATAGAGGCTTATGAGGTAATACATCAATTTATATGATTTTTAAGCAGTTTGAAAAGAAGTGAAGTAAACGCGATTTTACACTCACTAGTGGCTAGAAAATCGAATTTCTTGACTTTTTAAAAACTCAGTATTCTGGTATATATAGGCTTGTTATGACGTGAAACAACCATTTATATGATTTTTTCGAAGTTTGAAAGAAGTGAAGTAAACGCGATTTTACACTCACTAGGAGCTAGAAAACCAATTGTTTCGACTTGTTAAAAACTCAATATTCTTGGTATATAGAGGCTTATTTTGAGGTGATACATCCATTTATATGATTTTTAGGCAGTTTGAAAGCAGTGAAGTAAACGCGATTTTACACTCACTAGTGGCTAGAAAATCGAATTTCTTGACTTATTAAAAACTCAGTTATCTTGGTATATATAGGCTTATTATGACGTGAAACAACCATTTATATGATTTTTTCGAAGTTTGAAAGAAGTAAAGTAAACGAGACATTACACTCACTAGGGGCTAGATAATCGATTTTCTTGACTTGTTATAAACTCAATATTCTTGGTATATAGAGGCTTATTATGAGGTGAAACATCCATTTATATAATTTTTAAGCAGTTTGAAAGAAGTGAAGTAAACGCGATTTTACACTCACTAGGGGCAAGAAAATCGAATTTCATGACTTTTTAAAAACTCAGTATCCTTGGTATATATAGGCTTATTATGACGTGAAACAACCATTTATGTTTTTTTCGAAGTTTGAAAGAAGTAAAGTAAACGCGATTTTACACTCAATAGAGGCTAGAAAATCGAATTTCTTGACTTACTAAAAACTCAGTTATCTTGGTATATATAGGCTTATTATGACGTGAAACAACCATTTATATGATTTTTTCGAAGTTTGAAAGAAGTAAAGTAAACGCGATTTTACACTCACTAGGAGCTAGAAAATCAATTGTTTGGACTTGTTAAAAACTCAAAATTCTTGGTATATAGAGGCTTATTTTGAGGTGATACATCCATTTATATGATTTTTAGGCAGTTTGAAAGCAGTGAAGTAAACGCGATTTTACACTCACTAGTGGCTAGAAAATCTATTTTCTTGACTTTTTGAAAACTCAGTATTTTTGGTATATAGAGGCTTATTATAAGTTAATACATCGATTTATATGATTTTTAAGCAGTTTGAAAGAAGTGAAGTAAACGCGATTTTACAATCACTAGGGGCTAGAAAATCGAATTTCTTCGCTTTTTAAAAACTCAGTATTCTTGGTATATATAGGCTTATTATAGCGTGAAACAACCATTTATATGATTTTTTCGAAGTTTGAAAGAAGTGAAGTAAACGCGATTTTACAATCACTAGGGGCTAGAAAATCGATTTTCTTGACTTGTTGAAAAATCAATATTCTTGGTATATATAGGCTTATTATGAGGTGATACATCCATTTATATGATTTTTAAGCAGTTTGAAAGCAGTGAAGTAAACGCGATTTTATACTAACTAGGGGCTAGAAAATCGAATTTCTTGACTTGTTGAAAAATCAATATTCTTGGTATATATAGGCTGATTATGAGGTGATACATCCATTTATATGATTTTTAAGCAGTTTGAAAGTAGTGAAGTAAACGCGATTTTACACTAACTAGGGGCTAGAAAATCGTCTTCTTGGTATATATAGGCTTATTATGACGTGAAACAACCATTTATATGATTTTTTGGAAGATTGAAAGAAGTGAGTAAAACGCGATTTTACACTCACTAGGGGATAGAAAATCGATTTTCTTGACTTGTTAAAAACTCATTCTTGGTATATAGAGGCATATTATGAGGTAATACATCAATTTATATGATTTTTAAGCAGTTTGAAAGAAGTGAAGTAAACGCAATTTTACTTTCAGTAGTGGCTGGAAAATCGATTTTCTTGACTTTTTGGAAACTCAGTATTTTTGGTATATAGAGGCTTATTATAAGTTAATACATCGATTTATATGATTTTTAATCGGTTTGAAAGAAGTGAAGTAAACGCGATTTTACAATCACTAAGGGGCTAGTAAATCGAATTTCTTCGCTTTTTAAAAACTCAGTATTCTTGGTATATATAGGCTTATTATGGCGTGAAACAACCATTTATATGATTTTTTCGAAGTTTGAAAGAAGTGAAGTAAACGCGATATTACAATCACTAGTGGCAAGAAAATCATATTTCTTGACTTTTTAAAAAATCAGTATTCTTGGTATATATAGGCTTATGACGTGAAACAACCATTTATATGATTTTTTCGAAGTTTGAAAGAAGTGAAGTAAACGCGATTTTACACTCACTAGGGGCTAGAAAATCGATTTTCTTGACTTGTTAAAAACTCAATATTCTTGGTATATAGAGGCTTATTATGAGGTGATACATCCATTAGATGACTTTTAAGCAGTTTGAAAGAAGTGAAGTAAACGCGATTTTACACTCACTAGGTCCTAGAAAATCGAATTTCTTGACTTTTTGAAAACTCAGTATTTTTGGTATATAGAGGCTTATTATGACGTAATACATCAATTTATATGATTTTTAAGCAGTTTGAAAGAAGTGAAGTAAACGCGATTTTACACTCACTAGTGGCTAGAAAATCGATTTTCTTGACTTTTTGAAACCTCAGTATTTTTGGTATATAGAGGCTTATTATGAGGTAATACATCAATTTATATGATTTTTAAGCAGTTTGAAAAGAAGTGAAGTAAACGCGATTTTACACTCACTAGTGGCTAGAAAATCGAATTTCTTGACTTTTTAAAAACTCAGTATTTTTGGTATATATAGGCTTATTATGAGGTAATACATCAATTTATATGATTTTTAAGCAGTTTGAAAGAAGTGAAGTAAACGCGATTTTACACTCACTAGTGGCTAGAAAATCGATTTTCTTGACTTTTTGAAACCTCAGTATTTTTTGTATATATAGGCTTATTATGAGGTGATACATCCATTTCTATGATTTTTAAGCAGTTTGAAAGAAGTGAAGTAAACGCGATTTTACACTCACTAGGGGCTAGAAAATCGAATTTCTTGACTTTTTGAAAACTGAGTATTTTTGGTATATAGAGGCTTATTATAAGTTAATACATCGATTTATATGATTTTTTCGAAGCTTGAAAGAAGTGAAGTAAACGCGATTTTAGAATCACTAGGGGCTAGAAAATCAATTTTCTTGACTTGTTGAAAAATCAATATTCTTGGTATATATAGGCTTATTATGAGGTGATACATCCATTTATATGATTTTTAAGCAGTTTGAAATTAGTGAAGTAAACGCGATTTTACACTAACTAGGGGCTAGAAAATGGAATTTCTTCACTTTTTAAAAACTCAGTCTTCTTGGTATATATAGGGTTATTATGACGTGAAACAACCATTTATATGATTTTTTGGAAGATTGAAAGAATTGAAGAAAACGCGATTTTAACTCACTAGGGGATAGAAAATCGATTTTCTTGACTTGTCAAAAACCCAATATTCTTGGTATATAGAGGCTTATTATGAGGTAATACATCAATTTATATGATTTTTAAGCAGTATGAAAGAAGTGAAGTAAACGCGATTTTACACTCACTAGTGGCTAGAAAATCTATTCTCTTGACTTTTTGAAAACTCAGTATTTTTGGTATATAGAGGCTTATTATAAGTTAATACATCGATTTATATGATTTTTAAGCAGTTTGAAAGAAGTGAAGTAAACGCGATTTTACAATCACTAGGGGCTAGAAAATCGAATTTCTTCGCTTTTTAAAAACTCAGTATTCTTGGTATATATAGGCTTATTATGGCGTGAAACAACCATTTATAGGATTTTTTCGAAGTTTGAAAGAAGTGAAGTAAACGCGATTATACAATCACTAGTGGCAAGAAAATCGAATTTCTTGACTTTTTAAAAAATCAGTATTCTTGGTATATATAGGCTTATTATGACGTGAAACAACCATTTATATGATTTTTTCGAAGTTTGAAAGAAGTCAAGTAAACGCGATTTTACACTCACTAGGTCCTAGAAAATCGAATTTCTTGACTTTTTGAAAACTCAGTATTTTTGGTATATAGAGGCTTATTATGAGGTAATACATCAATTTATATGATTTTTAAGCAGTTTGAAAGAAGTGAAGTAAACGCGATTTTACACTCACTAGTGGCTAGAAAATCGATTTTCTTGACTTTTTGAAACCTCAGTATTTTTGGTATATAGAGGCTTATGAGGTAATACATCAATTTATATGATTTTTAAGCAGTTTGAAAAGAAGTGAAGTAAACGCGATTTTACACTCACTAGTGGCTAGAAAATCGAATTTCTTGACTTTTTAAAAACTCAGTATTCTGGTATATATAGGCTTGTTATGACGTGAAACAACCATTTATATGATTTTTTCGAAGTTTGAAAGAAGTGAAGTAAACGCGATTTTACACTCACTAGGAGCTAGAAAACCAATTGTTTCGACTTGTTAAAAACTCAATATTCTTGGTATATAGAGGCTTATTTTGAGGTGATACATCCATTTATATGATTTTTAGGCAGTTTGAAAGCAGTGAAGTAAACGCGATTTTACACTCACTAGTGGCTAGAAAATCGAATTTCTTGACTTATTAAAAACTCAGTTATCTTGGTATATATAGGCTTATTATGACGTGAAACAACCATTTATATGATTTTTTCGAAGTTTGAAAGAAGTAAAGTAAACGAGACATTACACTCACTAGGGGCTAGATAATCGATTTTCTTGACTTGTTACAAACTCAATATTCTTGGTATATAGAGGCTTATTATGAGGTGAAACATCCATTTATATAATTTTTAAGCAGTTTGAAAGAAGTGAAGTAAACGCGATTTTACACTCACTAGGGGCAAGAAAATCGAATTTCATGACTTTTTAAAAACTCAGTATCCTTGGTATATATAGGCTTATTATGACGTGAAACAACCATTTATGTTTTTTTCGAAGTTTGAAAGAAGTAAAGTAAACGCGATTTTACACTCAATAGAGGCTAGAAAATCGAATTTCTTGACTTGTTGAAAAATCAATATTCTTGGTATATATAGGCTTATTATGAGGTGATACATCCATTTATATGATTTTTAAGCAGTTTGAAATTAGTCAAGTAAACGCGATTTTACACTAACTAGGGGCTAGAAAATGGAATTTCTTCACTTTTTAAAAACTCAGTCTTCTTGGTATATATAGGGTTATTATGACGAGAAACAACCATTTATATGATTTTTTCGAAGTTTGAAAGAAGTAAAGTAAACGAGACATTACACTCACTAGGGGCTAGATAATCGATTTTCTTGACTTGTTAAAAACTCAATATTCTTGGTATATAGAGGCTTATTATGAGGTGAAACATCCATTTATATAATTTTTAAGCAGTTTGAAAGAATTGAAGAAAACGCGATTTTAACTCACTAGGGGATAGAAAATCGATTTTCTTGACTTGTCAAAAACTATATATTCTTGGTATATACAGGCTTATTATGAGGTAATACATCAATTTATATGATTTTTAAGCAGTTTGAAAGAAGTGAAGTAAACGCGATTTTACACTCACTAGTGGCTAAAAAAATCTATTTTCTTGACTTTTTGAAAACTCAGTATTTTTGGTATATAGAGGCTTATTATAAGTTAATACATCGATTTATATGATTTTTAAGCAGTTTGAAAGAAGTGAAGTAAACGCGATTTTACAATCACTAGGGGCTAGAAAATCGAATTTCTTCGCTTTTTAAAAACTCAGTATTCTTGGTATATATAGGCTTATTATAGCGTGAAACAACCATTTATATGATTTTTTCGAAGTTTGAAAGAAGTGAAGTAAACGCGATTTTACACTCACTAGGGGCCGAAAATCGATTTTCTTGACTTGTTGAAAAATCAATATTCTTGGTATATATAGGCTTATTATGAGGTGATACATCCATTTATATGATTTTTAAGCAGTTTGAAAGTAGTGAAGTAAACGCGATTTTACACTAACTAGGGGCTAGAAAATCGAATTTCTTGACTTGTTGCAAAATCAATATTCTTGGTATATATAGGCTGATTATGAGGTGATACATCCATTTATATGATTTTTAAGCAGTTTGAAAGTCGTGAAGTAAACGCGATTTTACACTAACTAGGGGCTAGAAAATCGAATTTCTTCACTTTTTAAAAACTCTGTCTTCTTGGTATATATAGGCTTATTATGACGTGAAACAACCATTTATATGATTTTTTGGAAGATTGAAAGAAGTGAGGAAAACGCGATTTTACACTCACTAGGGGATAGAAAATCGATTTTCTTGACTTGTTAAAAACTCATTATTTTGGTATATAGAGGCATATTATGAGGTAATACATCAATTTATATGATTTTTAAGCAGTTTGAAAGAAGTGAAGTAAACGCAGTTTTACTTTCACTAGTGGCTAGAAAATCGATTTTCTTGACTTTTTGGAAACTCAGTATTTTTGGTATATAGAGGCTTATTATAAGTTAATACATCGATTTATATGATTTTTAATCGGTTTGAAAGAAGTGAAGTAAACGCGATTTTACAATCACTAGGGGCTAGAAAATCGAATTTCTTCGCTTTTTAAAAACTCAGTATTCTTGGTATATAGAGGCTTATTTTGAGGTGATACATCCATTTATATGATTTTTAGGCAGTTTGAAAGCAGTGAAGTAAACGCGAGTTTACACTCACTAGTGGCTAGAAAATCGAATTTCTTGACTTATTAAAAACTCAGTTATCTTGGTATATATAGGCTTATTATGACGTGAAACAACCATTTATATGATTTTTTCGAAGTTTGAAAGAAGTAAAGTAAACGCGATTTTACACTCACTAGTGGCTAGAAAATCGATTTTCTTGACTTTTTGAAACCTCAGTATTTTTGGTATATAGAGGCTTATGAGGTAATACATCAATTTATATGATTTTTAAGCAGTTTGAAAGAAGTGAAGTAAACGCGATTTTACACTCACTAGTGGCTAGAAAATCGATTTTCTTGACTTTTTGAAACCTCAGTATTTTTGGTATATAGAGGCTTATGAGGTAATACATCAATTTATATGATTTTTAAGCAGTTTGAAAAGAAGTGAAGTAAACGCGATTTTACACTCACTAGTGGCTAGAAAATCGAATTTCTTGACTTTTTAAAAAGTCAGTATTCTGGTATATATAGGCTTGTTATGACGTGAAACAACCATTTATATGATTTTTTCGAAGTTTGAAAGAAGTGAAGTAAACGCGATTTTACACTCACTAGGGGCTAGAAAATCAATTTTCTTGACTTGTTAAAAACTCAATATTCTTGGTATATAGAGGCTTATTATGAGGTTATACATCCATTTATATGATTTTTTGGCAGTTTGAAAGAAGTGAAGTAAACGCGATTTTACACTCACTAGTGGCTAGAAAATCGAATTTCTTGACTTTTTAAAAACTCAGTTATCTTGGTATATATAGCTTATTATGACGTGAAACAAGCATTTATATGATTTTTTCTAGTTTGAAAGAAGTGAAGTAAACGCGATTTTACACTCACTAGGAGCTAGAAAATCAATTGTTTCGACTTGTTAAAAACTCAATATTCTTGGTATATAGAGGCTTATTTTGAGGTGATACATCCATTTATATGATTTTTAGGCAGTTTGAAAGCAGTGAAGTAAACGCGATTTTACACTCACTAGTGGCTAGAAAATCGAATTTCTTGACTTATTAAAAACTCAGTTATCTTGGTATATATAGGCTTATTATGACGTGAAACAACCATTTATATAATTTTTTCGAAGTTTGAAAGAAGTAAAGTAAACGAGACATTACACTCACTAGGGGCTAGATAATCGATTTTCTTGACTTGTTAAAAACTCAATATTCTTGGTATATAGAGGCTTATTATGAGGTGAAACATCCATTTATATAATTTTTAAGCAGTTTGAAAGAAGTGAAGTAAACGCGATTTTACACTCACTAGGGGCAAGAAAATCGAATTTCATGACTTTTTAAAAACTCAGTATCCTTGGTATATATAGGTTTATTATGACGTGAAACAACCATTTATGTTTTTTTCGAAGTTTGAAAGAAGTAAAGTAAACGCGATTTTACACTCAATAGAGGCTAGAAGATCGAATTTCTTGACTTACTAAAAACTCAGTTATCTTGGTATATATAGGCTTATTATGACGTGAAACAACCATTTATATGATTTTTTCGAAGTTTGAAAGAAGTAAAGTAAACGCGATTTTACACTCACTAGGAGCTAGAAAATCAATTGTTTGGACTTGTTAAAAACTCAAAATTCTTGGTATATAGAGGCTTATTTTGAGGTGATACATCCATCTATATGATTTTTAGGCAGTTTGAAAGCAGTGAAGTAAACGCGATTTTACACTCACTAGTGGCTAGAAAATCTATTTTCTTGACTTTTTGAAAACTCAGTATTTTTGGTATATAGAGGCTTATTATAAGTTAATACATCGATTTATATGATTTTTAAGCAGTTTGAAAGAAGTGAAGTAAACGCGATTTTACAATCACTAGGGGCTAGAAAATCGAATTTCTTCGCTTTTTAAAAACTCAGTATTCTTGGTATATATAGGCTTATTATAGCGTGAAACAACCATTTATATGATTTTTTCGAAGTTTGAAAGAAGTGAAGTAAACGCGATTTTACACTCACTAGGGGCTAGAAAATCGATTTTCTTGACTTGTTGAAAAATCAATATTCTTGGTATATATAGGCTTATTATGAGGTGATACATCCATTTATATGATTTTTAAGCAGTTTGAAAGTAGTGAAGTAAACGCGATTTTATACTAACTAGGGGCTAGAAAATCGAATTTCTTGACTTGTTGAAAAATCAATATTCTTGGTATATATAGGCTGATTATGAGGTGATACATCCATTTATATGATTTTTAAGCAGTTTGAAAGTAGTGAAGTAAACGCGATTTTACACTAACTAGGGGCTAGAAAATCGAATGTCTTCACTTTTTAAAAACTCTGTCTTCTTGGTATATATAGGCTTATTATGACGTGAAAGAACCATTTATATGATTTTTTGGAAGATTGAAAGAAGTGAGTAAAACGCGATTTTACACTCACTAGGGGATAGAAAATCGATTTTCTTGACTTGTTAAAAACTCATTCTTGGTATATAGAGGCATATTATGAGGTAATACATCAATTTATATGATTTTTAAGCAGTTTGAAAGAAGTGAAGTAAACGCAATTTTACTTTCAGTAGTGGCTGGAAAATCGATTTTCTTGACTTTTTGGAAACTCAGTATTTTTGGTATATAGAGGCTTATTATAAGTTAATACATCGATTTATATGATTTTTAATCGGTTTGAAAGAAGTGAAGTAAACGCGATTTTACAATCACTAAGGGGCTAGTAAATCGAATTTCTTCGCTTTTTAAAACTCAGTATTCTTGGTATATATAGGCTTATTATGGCGTGAAACAACCATTTATATGATTTTTTCGAAGTTTGAAAGAAGTGAAGTAAACGCGATATTACAATCACTAGTGGCAAGAAAATCATATTTCTTGACTTTTTAAAAAATCAGTATTCTTGGTATATATAGGCTTATTATGACGTGAAACAACCATTTATATGATTTTTTCGAAGTTTGAAAGAAGTGAAGTAAACGCGATTTTACACTCACTAGGGGCTAGAAAATCGATTTTCTTGACTTGTTAAAAACTCAATATTCTTGGTATATAGAGGCTTATTATGAGGTGATACATCCATTAGATGACTTTTAAGCAGTTTGAAAGAAGTGAAGTAAACGCGATTTTACACTCACTAGGTCCTAGAAAATCGAATTTCTTGACTTTTTGAAAACTCAGTATTTTTGGTATATAGAGGCTTATTATGACGTAATACATCAATTTATATGATTTTTAAGCAGTTTGAAAGAAGTGAAGTAAACGCGATTTTACACTCACTAGTGGCTAGAAAATCGATTTTCTTGACTTTTTGAAACCTCAGTATTTTTGGTATATAGAGGCTTATTATGAGGTAATACATCAATTTATATAATTTTTAAGCAGTTTGAAAAGAAGTGAAGTAAACGCGATTTTACACTCACTAGTGGCTAGAAAATCGAATTTCTTGACTTTTTAAAAACTCAGTATTTTTGGTATATATAGGCTTATTATGAGGTAATACATCAATTTATATGATTTTTAAGCAGTTTGAAAGAAGTGAAGTAAACGCGATTTTACACTCACTAGTGGCTAGAAAATCGATTTTCTTGACTTTTTGAAACCTCAGTATTCTTGGTATATATAGGCTTAATATGAGGTGATACATCCATTTCTATGATTTTTAAGCACTTTGAAAGAAGTGAAGTAAACGCGATTTTACACTCACTAGGGGCTAGAAAATCGAATTTCTTGACTTTTTGAAAACTGAGTATTTTTGGTATATAGAGGCTTATTATAAGTTAATACATCGATTTATATGATTTTTTCGAAGCTTGAAAGAAGTGAAGTAAACGCGATTTTAGAATCACTAGGGGCTAGAAAATCAATTTTCTTGACTTGTTGAAAAATCAATATTCTTGGTATATATAGGCTTATTATGAGGTGATACATCCATTTATATGATTTTTAAGCAGTTTGAAATTAGTGAAGTAAACGCGATTTTACACTAACTAGGGGCTAGAAAATGGAATTTCTTCACTTTTTAAAAACTCAGTCTTCTTGGTATATATAGGGTTATTATGACGTGAAACAACCATTTATATGATTTTTTGGAAGATTGAAAGAATTGAAGAAAACGCGATTTTAACTCACTAGGGGATAGAAAATCGATTTTCTTGACTTGTCAAAAACCCAATATTCTTGGTATATAGAGGCTTATTATGAGGTAATACATCAATTTATATGATTTTTAAGCAGTTTGAAAGAAGTGAAGTAAACGCGATTTTACACTCACTAGTGGCTAGAAAATCTATTCTCTTGACTTTTTGAAAACTCAGTATTTTTGGTATATAGAGGCTTATTATAAGTTAATACATCGATTTATATGATTTTTAAGCAGTTTGAAAGAAGTGAAGTAAACGCGATTTTACAATCACTAGGGGCTAGAAAATCGAATTACTTCGCTTTTTAAAAACTCAGTATTCTTGGTATATATAGGCTTATTATAGCGTGAAACAACCATTTATATGATTTTTTCGAAGTTTGAAAGAAGTGAAGTAAACGCGATTTTACACTCACTAGGGGCTAGAAAATCGATTTTCTTGACTTGTTGAAAAATCAATATTCTTGGTATATATAGGCTTATTATGAGGTGATACATCCATTTATATGATTTTTAAGCAGTTTGAAAGTAGTGAAGTAAACGCGATTTTACATTAACTAGGGGCTAGAAAATCGAATTTCTTGACTTGTTGAAAAATCAATATTCCTGGTATATATAGGCTGATTATGATTTGATACATCCATTTATATGATTTTTAAGCAGTTTGAAAGTAGTGAAGTAAACGCGATTTTACACTAACTAGGGGCTAGAAAATCGAATTTCTTCAGTTTTTAAAAACTCTGTCTTCTTGGTATATATAGGCTTATTATGACGCGAAACAACCATTTATATGATCTTTTGGAAGATTGAAAGAAGTGAGGAAAACGCGATTTTACACTCACTAGGGGATAGAAAATCGATTTTCTTGACTTGTTAAAAACTCATTATTCTTGGTATATAGAGGCATATTATGAGGTAATACATCAATTTATATGATTTTTAAGCAGTTTGAAAGAAGTGAAGTAAACGCAATTTTACTTTCACTAGTGGCTAGAAAATCGAATTTCTTGACTTTTTGGAAACTCAGTATTTTTGGTATATAGAGGCTTATTATAAGTTAATACATCGATTTATATGATTTTTAATCGGTTTGAAAGAAGTGAAGTAAACGCGATTTTAAAATCACTAGGGGCTAGAAAATCGAATTTCTTCGCTTTTTAAAAACTCAGTATTCTTGGTATATAGAGGCTTATTTTGAGGTGATACATCCATTTATATGATTTTTAGGCAGTTTGAAAGCAGTGAAGTAAACGCGATTTTACACTCACTAGTGGCTAGAAAATCGAATTTCTTGACTTATTAAAAACTCAGTTATCTTGGTATATTAAGGCTTATTATGACGTGAAACAACCATTTATATGATTTTTTCGAAGTTTGATTGAAGTAAAGTAAACGCGATTTTACACTCACTAGGAGCTAGAAAATCAATTGTTTCGACTTGTTAAAAACTCAATATTCTTGGTATATAGAGGCTTATTTTGAGGTGATACATCCATTTATATGATTTTTAGGCAGTTTGAAAGCAGTGAAGTAAACGCGATTTTACACTCAATAGAGGCTAGAAAATCGAATTTCTTGAATTTTGGAAAACTCAGTATTTTTGGTATATAGAGGCTTATTATGAGGTAATGCATCAATTTATTTGATTTTTAAGCAGTTTGAAAGAAATGAAGTAAACGCTATTTTACACTCACTAGGGGCTAGAAAATAGAATTTCCTCGCTTTTTAAAAACTCAGTATTCTTGGTATATATAGGCTTATTATGGCGTGAAACAACCTTTTATATGATTTTTAAGCAGTTTGAAATAAGTGAAGTAAACGCGATTTTACACTCACTAGTGGCTAGAAAATCGATTTTCTTGACTTTTTGAAAACTCAGTATTTTTGGTATATAGAGGGTTATTATAAATTAATACATCGATTTATATGATTTTTAAGCAGTTTGAAAGAAGTGAAGTAAACGCGATTTTACACACACCACTGGCTAGAAAATCGATTTTCTTGACTTTTTAAAAACTCAGTATTCTTGGTATATATAGGCTTATTATGAGGTGATACATCCATTTATATGACTTTTAAGCAGGCTGAAAAAAGTGAAGTAAACGCGATTTTACACTCACTAGGGGCTAGAAAATCGAATTTCTTGACTTTTTAAAAACTCTGTCTTCTTGGTATATACAGGCTTATTATGACGTGAAACAACCATTTATATGATTTTTTGGAAGATTGAAAGAAATGAAGAAAACGCGATTTTACAATCACTAGGGGCTAGAAAATCAATTTTCTTGACTTGTTGAAAAATCAATATTCTTGGTATATATAGGCTGATTATGAGGTGATACATCCATTTATATGATTTTTAAGCAGTTTGAAAGTAGTGAAGTAAACGCGATTTTACACTAACTAGGGGCTAGAAAATCGAATTTCTTCACTTTTTAAAAACTCTGTCTTCTTGGTATATATAGGCTTATTATGACGTGAAACAACCATTTATATGATTTTTTGGAAGATTGAAAGAAGTGAAGAAAACGCGATTTTACACTCACTAGGGGATAGAAAATCGATTTTCTTGACTTGTTAAAAACTCATTATTCTTGGTATATAGAGGCATATTATGAGGTAATACATCAATTTATATGATTTTTAAGCAGTTTGAAAGAAGTGAAGTAAACGCAATTTTACTTTCACTAGTGGCTAGAAAATCGATTTTCTTGACTTTTTGGAAACTCAGTATTTTTGGTATATAGAGGCTTATTATAAGTTAATACATCGATCCATATGATTTTTAAGCGGTTTGAAAGAAGTGAAGTAAACGCGATTTTACAATCACTAGGGGCTAGAAAATCGAATTTCTTCGCTTTTTAAAAACTCAGTATTCTTGGTATATATAGGCTTATTATGGCGTGAAACAACCATTTATAGGATTTTTTCGAAGTTTGAAAGAAGTGAAGTAAACGCGATTATACAATCACTAGTGGCAAGAAAATCGAATT
Organism: Deroplatys truncata; assembly: GCA_030765065.1. NCBI lineage: Eukaryota > Metazoa > Arthropoda > Insecta > Mantodea > Mantidae > Deroplatys > Deroplatys truncata. The sequence continues at coordinate 117,193 of JAUKNL010000387.1, read as the reverse complement.
TCTTGACTTTTTAAAAAATCAGTATTCTTGGTATATAGAGGCTTATTATGAGGTAATACATCAATTTATATGATTTTTAAGCAGTTTGAAAGAAGTGAAGTAAACGCGATTTTACACTCACTAGTGGCTAGAAAATCGATTTTCTTGACTTTTTGAAACCTCAGTATTTTTGGTATATAGAGGCTTATGAGGTAATACATCAATTTATATGATTTTTAAGCAGTTTGAAAAGAAGTGAAGTAAACGCGATTTTACACTCACTAGTGGCTAGAAAATCGAATTTCTTGACTTTTTAAAAACTCAGTATTCTGGTATATATAGGCTTGTTATGACGTGAAACAACCATTTATATGATTTTTTCGAAGTTTGAAAGAAGTGAAGTAAACGCGATTTTACACTCACTAGGAGCTAGAAAACCAATTGTTTCGACTTGTTAAAAACTCAATATTCTTGGTATATAGAGGCTTATTTTGAGGTGATACATCCATTTATATGATTTTTAGGCAGTTTGAAAGCAGTGAAGTAAACGCGATTTTACACTAAATAGTGGCTAGAAAATCGAATTTCTTGACTTATTAAAAACTCAGTTATCTTGGTATATATAGGCTTATTATGACGTGAAACAACCATTTATATGATTTTTTCGAAGTTTGAAAGAAGTAAAGTAAACGAGACATTACACTCACTAGGGGCTAGATAATCCATTTTCTTGACTTGTTAAAAACTCAATATTCTTGGTATATAGAGGCTTATTATGAGGTGAAACATCCATTTATATAATTTTTAAGCAGTTTGAAAGAAGTGAAGTAAACGCGATTTTACACTCACTAGGGGCAAGAAAATCGAATTTCATGACTTTTTAAAAACTCAGTATCCTTGGTATATATATAGGCTTATTATGACGTGAAACAACCATTTATGTTTTTTTCGAAGTTTGAAAGAAGTAAAGTAAACGCGATTTTACACTCAATAGAGCCTAGAAAATCGAATTTCTTGACTTTTTGAAAACTCAGTATTTTTGGTATATAGAGGCTTATTATAAGTTAATACATCGATTTATATGATTTTTTCGAAGCTTGAAAGAAGTGAAGTAAACGCGATTTTAGAGTCACTAGGGGCTAGAAAATCAATTTTCTTGACTTGTTGAAAAATCAATATTCTTGGTATATATAGGCTTATTATGAGGTGATACATCCATTTATATGATTTTTAAGCAGTTTGAAATAAGTGAAGTAAACGCGATTTTACACTAACTAGAGGCTAGAAAATGGAATTTCTTCACTTTTTAAAAACTCAGTCTTCTTGGTATATATAGGGTTATTTTGACGTGAAACAACCATTTATATGATTTTTTGGAAGATTGAAAGAATTGAAGAAAACGCGATTTTAACTCACTAGGGGATAGAAAATCGATTTTCTTGACTTGTCAAAAACTCAATATTCTTGGTATATAGAGGCTTATTATGAGGTAATACATCAATTTATATGATTTTTAAGCAGTTTGAAAGAAGTGAAGTAAACGCGATTTTACACTCACTAGTGGCTAGAAAATCTATTTTCTTGACTTTTGGAAAACTCAGTATTTTTGGTATATAGAGGCTTATTATAAGTTAATACATCGATTTATATGATTTTTAAGCAGTTTGAAAGAAGTGAAGTAAACGCGATTTTACAATCACTAGGGGCTAGAAAATCGAATTTCTTCGCTTTTTAAAAACTCAGTATTCTTGGTATATATAGGCTTATTATAGCGTGAAACAACCATTTATATGATTTTTAAGCATTTTGAAAGTAGTGAAGTAAACACGATTTTACACTAACTAGGGGCTAGAAAATCGAATTTCTTCACTTTTTAAAAACTCTGTCTTCTTGGTATATATAGGCTTATTATGACGTGAAACAACCATTTATATGATTTTTTGGAAGATTGAAAGAAGTGAGGAAAACGCGATTTTACACTTACTAGGGGATAGAAAATCGATTTTCTTGACTTGTTAAAAACTCATTATTTTGGTATATAGAGGCATATTATGAGGTAATACATCAATTTATATGATTTTTAAGCAGTTTGAAAGAAGTGAAGTAAACGCAATTTTACTTTCACTAGTGGCTAGAAAATCGATTTTCTTGACTTTTTGGAAACTCAGTATTTTTGGTATATAGAGGCTTATTATAAGTTAATACATCGATTTATATGATTTTTAATCGGTTTGAAAGAAGTGAAGTAAACGCGATTTTACAATCACTAGGGGCTAGAAAATCGAATTTCTTCGCTTTTTAAAAACTCAGTATTCTTGGTATATACAGGCTTATTTTGAGGTGATACATCCATTTATATGATTTTTAGGCAGTTTGAAAGCAGTGAAGTAAACGCGATTTTACACTCACTAGTGGCTAGAAAATCGAATTTCTTGACTTATTAAAAACTCAGTTATCTTGGTATATATAGGCTTATTATGACGTGAAACAACCATTTATATGATTTTTTCGAAGTTTGAAAGAAGTAAAGTAAACGCGATTTTACACTCACTAGGAGCTAGAAAATCAATTGTTTCGACTTGTTAAAAACTCAAAATTTTTGGTATATAGAGGCTTATTTTGAGGTGATACATCCATTTATATGATTTTTAGGCAGTTTGAAAGCAGTGAAGTAAACGCGATTTTACACTCACTAGTGGCTAGAAAATCGAATTTCTTGACTTATTAAAAACTCAGTTATCTTGGTATATATAGGCTTATTATGACGTGAAACAACCATTTATATGATTTTTTCGAAGTTTGAAAGAAGTAAAGTAAACGAGACTTTACACTCACTAGGGGCTAGATAATCCATTTTCTTGACTTGTTAAAAACTCAATATTCTTGGTATATAGAGGCTTATTATGAGGTGAAACATCCATTTATATAATTTTTAAGCAGTTTGAAAGAAGTGAAGTAAACGCGATTTTACACTCACTAGGGGTAAGAAAATCGAATTTCATGACTTTTTAAAAACTCAGTATCCTTGGTATATATAGGGTTATTATGACGTGAAACAACCATTTATGTTTTTTTCGAAGTTTGAAAGAAGTAAAGTAAACGCGATTTTACACTCAATAGAGGCTAGAAAATCGAATTTCTTGACTTTTTGAAAACTCAGTATTTTTGGTATATAGAGGCTTATTATGAGGTAATACATCAATTTATATGATTTTTAAGCAGTTTGAAAGAAGTGAAGTAAACGCGATTTTACACTCACTAGTGGCTAGAAAATCGATTTTCTTGACTTTTTGAAACCTCAGTATTTTTGGTATATATAGGCTTATTATGAGGTGATACATCCATTTCTATGATTTTTAAGCAGTTTCAAAGAAGTGAAGTAAACGCGATTTTACACTCACTAGGGGCTAGAAAATCGAATTTCTTGACTTTTTGAAAACTCAGTATTTTTGGTATATAGAGGCTTATTATAAGTTAATACATCGATTTATATGATTTTTTCGAAGCTTGAAAGAAGTGAAGTAAACACGATTTTAGAGTCACTAGGGGCTAGAAAATCAGTTATCTTGACTTGTTGAAAAATCAATATTCTTGGTATATATAGGCTTATTATGAGGTGATACATCCATTTATATGATTTTTAAGCAGTTTGAAATTAGTGAAGTAAACGCGATTTTACACTAACTAGGGGCTAGAAAATGGAATTTCTTCACTTTTTAAAAACTCAGTCTTCTTGGTATATATAGGGTTATTATGACGTGAAACAACCATTTATATGATTTTTTGGAAGATTGAAAGAATTGAAGAAAACGCGATATTAACTCACTAGGGGATAGAAAATCGATTTTCTTGACTTGTCAAAAACTCAATATTCTTGGTATATAGAGGCTTATTATGAGGTAATACATCAATTTATATGATTTTTAAGCAGTTTGAAAGAAGTGAAGTAAACGCGATTTTACACTCACTAGTGGCTAGAAAATCTATTTTCTTGACTTTTTGAAAACTCAGTATTTTTGGTATATAGAGGCTTATTATAAGTTAATACATCGATTTATATGATTTTTAAGCAGTTTGAAAGAAGTGAAGTAAACGCGATTTTACAATCACTAGGGGCTAGAAAATCGAATTTCTTCGCTTTTTAAAAACTCAGTATTCTTGGTATATATAGGCTTATTATAGCGTGAAACAACCATTTATATGATTTTTTCGAAGTTTGAAAGAAGTGAAGTAAACGCGATTTTACACTCACTAGGGGCTAGAAAATCGATTTTCTTGACTTGTTGAAAAATCAATATTCTTGGTATATATAGGCTGATTATGAGGTGATACATCCATTTATATGATTTTTAAGCAGTTTGAAAGTAGTGAAGTAAACGCGATTTTACACTAACTAGGGGCTAGAAAATCGAATTTCTTGACTTGTTGAAAAATCAATATTCTTGGTATATATAGGCTGATTATGAGGTGATACATCCATTTATATGATTTTTAAGCAGTTTGAAAGTAGTGAAGTAAACCCGATTTTACACTAACTAGGGGCTAGAAAATCGAATTTCTTCACTTTTTAAAAACTCTGTCTTCACGGTATATATAGGCTTATTATGACGTAAAACAACCATTTATATGATTTTTTGGAAGATTGAAAGAAGTGAGGAAAACGCGATTTTACACTCACTAGGGGATAGAAAATCGATTTTCTTGACTTGTTAAAAACTCATTATTTTGGTATATAGAGGCATATTATGAGGTAATACATCAATTTATATGATTTTTAAGCAGTTTGAAAGAAGTGAAGTAAACGCAATTTTACTTTCACTAGTGGCTAGAAAATCGATTTTCTTGACTTTTTGGAAACTCAGTATTTTTGGTATATAGAGGCTTATTATAAGTTAATACATCGATTTATATGATTTTTAATCGGTTTGAAAGAAATGAAGTAAACGCGATTTTACAATCACTAGGGGCTAGAAAATCGAATTTCTTCGCTTTTTAAAAACTCATTATTCTTGGTATATATAGGCTTATTATGACGTGAAACAACCATTTATATGATTTTTTCGAAGTTTGAAAGAAGTGAAGTAAACGCGATTTTACACTCACTAGGGGCTAGAAAATCGATTTTCTTGACTTGTTAAAAACTCAATATTCTTGGTATATATAGGCTTATTATGACGTGAAACAACCATTTATGTTTTTTTCGAAGTTTGAAAGAAGTAAAGTAAACGCGATTTTACACTCAATAGAGGCTAGAAAATCGAATTTCTTGACTTTTTAAAAACTCAGTTATCTTGGTATATATAGCTTATTATGACGTGAAACATTCATTTATATGATTTTTTCTAGTTTGAAAGAAGTGAAGTAAACGCGATTTTACACTCACTAGGAGCTAGAAAATCAATTGTTTCGACTTGTTAAAAGCTCAATATTCTTGGTATATAGAGGCTTATTTTGAGGTGATACATCCATTTATATGATTTTTAGGCAGTTTGAAAGCAGTGAAGTAAACGCGATTTTACACTCACTAGTGGCAAGAAAATCGAATTTCTTGACTTATTAAAAACTCAGTTATCTTGGTATATATAGGCTTATTATGACGTGAAACAACCATTTATATGATTTTTTCGAAGTTTGAAAGAAGTAAAGTAAACGAGACTTTACACTCACTAGGGGCTAGATAATCGATTTTCTTGACTTGTTAAAAACTCAATATTCTTGGTATATAGAGGCTTATTATGAGGTGAAACATCCATTTATATAATTTTTAAGCAGTTTGAAAGAAGTGAAGTAAACGCGATTTTACACTCACTAGGGGCAAGAAAATCGAATTTCATGACTTTTTAAAAACTCAGTATCCTTGGTATATATAGGCTTATTATGACGTGAAACAACCATTTATGTTTTTTTCGAAGTTTGAAAGAAGTAAAGTAAACGCGATTTTACACTCAATAGAGGCTAGAAAATCGAATTTCTTGACTTTTTGAAAACTCAGTATTTTTGGTATATAGAGGCTTATTATGAGGTAATACATCAATTTATATGATTTTTAAGCAGTTTGAAAGAAGTGAAGTAAACGCGATTTTACACTCACTAGTGGCTAGAAAATCGAATTTCTTGACTTTATGAAAACTCAGTATTTTTGGTATATAGAGGCTTATTATAAGTTAATACATCGATTTATATGATTTTTTCGAAGCTTGAAAGAAGTGAAGTAAACGCGATTTTAGAATCACTAGGGGCTAGAAAATCAATTTTCTTCACTTGTTGAAAAATCAATATCCTTGGTATATATAGGCTTATTATGAGGTGATACATCCATTTATATGATTTTTAAGCAGTTTGAAATTAGTGAAGTAAACGCGATTTTACACTAACTAGGGGCTAGAAAATGGAATTTCTTCACTTTTTAAAAACTCAGTCTTCTTGGTATATATAGGGTTATTATGACGTGAAACAACCATTTATATGATTTTTTGGAAGATTGAAAGAATTGAAGAAAACGCGATTTTAACTCACTAGGGGATAGAAAATCGATTTTCTTGACTTGTCAAAAACTCAATATTCTTGGTAAATAGAGGCTTATTATGAGGTAATACATCAATTTATATGATTTTTAAGCAGTTTGACAGAAGTGAAGTAAACGCGATTTTACACTCACTAGTGGCTAGAAAATCGATTTTCTTGACTTTTTGAAACCTCAGTATTTTTGGTATATAGAGGCTTATTATGAGGTAATACATCAATTTATATGATTTTTAAGCAGTTTGAAAAGAAGTGAAGTAAACGCGATTTTACACTCACTAGTGGCTAGAAAATCGAATTTCTTGACTTTTTAAAAACTCAGTATTTTTGGTATATATAGGCTTATTATGAGGTAATACATCAATTTATATGATTTTTAAGCAGTTTGAAAGAAGTGAAGTAAACGCGATTTTACACTCACTAGTGGCTAGAAAATCGATTTTCTTGACTTTTTGAAACCTCAGTATTTTTGGTATATATAGGCTTATTATGAGGTGATACATCCATTTCTATGATTTTTAAGCAGTTTGAAAGAAGTGAAGTAAACGCGATTTTACACTCACTAGGGGCTAGAAAATCGAATTTCTTGACTTTTTGAAAACTGAGTATTTTTGGTATATAGAGGCTTATTATAATTTAATACATCGATTTATATGATTTTTTCGAAGCTTGAAAGAAGTGAAGTAAACGCGATTTTAGAATCACTAGGGGCTAGAAAATCAATTTTCTTGACTTGTTGAAAAATCAATATTCTTGGTATATATAGGCTTATTATGAGGTGATACATCCATTTATATGATTTTTAAGCAGTTTGAAATTAGTGAAGTAAACGCGATTTTACACTAACTAGGGGCTAGAAAATGGAATTTCTTCACTTTTTAAAAACTCAGTCTTCTTGGTATATATAGGGTTATTATGACGTGAAACAACCATTTATATGATTTTTTGGAAGATTGAAGGAATTGAAGAAAACGCGATTTTAACTCACTAGGGGATAGAAAATCGATTTTCTTGACTTGTCAAAAACCCAATATTCTTGGTAATAGAGGCTTATTATGAGGTAATACATCAATTTATATGATTTTTAAGCAGTTTGAAAGAAGTGAAGTAAACGCGATTTTACACTCACTAGTGGCTAGAAAATCTATTCTCTTGACTTATTGAAAACTCAGTATTTTTGGTATATAGAGGCTTATTATAAGTTAATACATCGATTTATATGATTTTTAAGCAGTTTGAAAGAAGTGAAGTAAACGCGATTTTACAATCACTAGGGGCTAGAAAATCGAATTTCTTCGCTTTTTAAAAACTCAGTATTCTTGGTATATATAGGCTTATTATAGCGTGAAACAACCATTTATATGATTTTTTCGAAGTTTGAAAGAAGTGAAGTAAACGCGATTTTACACTCACTAGGGGCTAGAAAATCGATTTTCTTGACTTGTTGAAAAATCAATATTCTTGGTATATATAGGCTTATTATGAGGTGATACATCCATTTATATGATTTTTAAGCAGTTTGAAAGTAGTGAAGTAAACGCGATTTTACATTAACTAGGGGCTAGAAAATCGAATTTCTTGACTTGTTGAAAAATCAATATTCCTGGTATATATAGGCTGATTATGATTTGATACATCCATTTATATGATTTTTAAGCAGTTTGAAAGTAGTGAAGTAAACGCGATTTTACACTAACTAGGGGCTAGAAAATCGAATTTCTTCAGTTTTTAAAAACTCTGTCTTCTTGGTATATATAGGCTTATTATGACGTGAAACAACCATTTATATGATCTTTTGGAAGATTGAAAGAAGTGAGGAAAACGCGATTTTACACTCACTAGGGGATAGAAAATCGATTTTCTTGACTTGTTAAAAACTCATTATTCTTGGTATATAGAGGCATATTATGAGGTAATACATCAATTTATATGATTTTTAAGCAGTTTGAAAGAAGTGAAGTAAACGCAATTTTACTTTCACTAGTGGCTAGAAAATAGAATTTCTTGACTTTTTGGAAACTCAGTATTTTTGGTATATAGAGGCTTATTATAAGTTAATACATCGATTTATATGATTTTTAATTGGTTTGAAAGATGTGAAGTAAACGCGATTTTACAATCACTAGGGGCTAGAAAATCGAATTTCATCGCTTTTTAAAAACTCAGTATTCTTGGTATATAGAGGCTTATTTTGAGGTGATACATCCATTTATATGATTTTTAGGCAGTTTGAAAGCAGTGAAGTAAACGCGATTTTACACTCACTAGTGGCTAGAAAATCGAATTTCTTGACTTATTAAAAACTCAGTTATCTTGGTATATTAAGGCTTATTATGACGTGAAACAACCATTTATATGATTTTTTCGAAGTTTGATTGAAGTAAAGTAAACGCGATTTTACACTCACTAGGAGCTAGAAAATCAATTGTTTCGACTTGTTAAAAACTCAATATTCTTGGTATATAGAGGCTTATTTTGAGGTGATACATCCATTTATATGATTTTTAGGCAGTTTGAAAGCAGTGAAGTAAACGCGATTTTACACTCACTAGTGGCTAGAAAATGGAATTTCTTGACTTTTTAAAAACTCAGTATTCTTGGTATATATAGGCTTATTATGTCGTGAAACAACCATTTATATGTTTTTTTCGAAGTTTGAAAGAAGTGAAGTAAACGCGATTTTACACTCAATAGAGGCTAGAAAATCGAATTTCTTGAATTTTGGAAAACTCAGTATTTTTGGTATATAGAGGCTTATTATGAGGTAATGCATCAATTTATTTGATTTTTAAGCAGTTTGAAAGAAATGAAGTAAACGCTATTTTACACTCACTAGGGGCTAGAAAATAGAATTTCCTCGCTTTTTAAAAACTCAGTATTCTTGGTATATATAGGCTTATTATGGCGTGAAACAACCTTTTATATGATTTTTAAGCAGTTTGAAATAAGTGAAGTAAACGCGATTTTACACTCACTAGTGGCTAGAAAATCGATTTTCTTGACTTTTTGAAAACTCAGTATTTTTGGTATATAGAGGGTTATTATAAATTAATACATCGATTTATATGATTTTTAAGCAGTTTGAAAGAAGTGAAGTAAACGCGATTTTACACACACCACTGGCTAGAAAATCGATTTTCTTGACTTTTTAAAAACTCAGTATTCTTGGTATATATAGGCTTATTATGAGGTGATACATCCATTTATATGACTTTTAAGCAGGCTGAAAAAAGTGAAGTAAACGCGATTTTACACTCACTAGGGGCTAGAAAATCGAATTTCTTGACTTTTTAAAAACTCTGTCTTCTTGGTATATACAGGCTTATTATGACGTGAAACAACCATTTATATGATTTTTTGGAAGATTGAAAGAAATGAAGAAAACGCGATTTTACAATCACTAGGGGCTAGAAAATCAATTATCTTGACTTGTTGAAAAATCAATATTCTTGGTATATATAGGCTGATTATGAGGTGATACATCCATTTATATGATTTTTAAGCAGTTTGAAAGTAGTGAAGTAAACGCGATTTTACACTAACTAGGGGCTAGAAAATCGAATTTCTTCACTTTTTAAAAACTCTGTCTTCTTGGTATATATAGGCTTATTATGACGTGAAACAACGATTTATATGATTTTTTGGAAGATTGAAAGAAGTGAAGAAAACGCGATTTTACACTCACTAGGGGATAGAAAATCGATTTTCTTGACTTGTTAAAAACTCATTATTCTTGGTATATAGAGGCATATTATGAGGTAATACATCAATTTATATGATTTTTAAGCAGTTTGAAAGAAGTGAAGTAAACGCAATTTTACTTTCACTAGTGGCTAGAAAATCGATTTTCTTGACTTTTTGGAAACTCAGTATTTTTGGTATATAGAGGCTTATTATAAGTTAATACATCGATCTATATGATTTTTAAGCGGTTTGAAAGAAGTGAAGTAAACGCGATTTTACAATCACTAGGGGCTAGAAAATCGAATTTCTTCGCTTTTTAAAAACTCAGTATTCTTGGTATATATAGGCTTATTATGGCGTGAAACAACCATTTATAGGATTTTTTCGAAGTTTGAAAGAAGTGAAGTAAACGCGATTATACAATCACTAGTGGCAAGAAAATCGAATTTCTTGACTTTTTAAAAAATCAGTATTCTTGGTATATATAGGCTTATTATGACGTGAAACAACCATTTATATGATTTTTTCGAAGTTTGAAAGAAGTCAAGTAAACGCGATTTTACACTCACTAGGTCCTAGAAAATCGAATTTCTTGACTTTTTGAAAACTCAGTATTTTTGGTATATAGAGGCTTATTATGAGGTAATACATCAATTTATATGATTTTTAAGCAGTTTGAAAGAAGTGAAGTAAACGCGATTTTACACTCACTAGTGGCTAGAAAATCGATTTTCTTGACTTTTTGAAACCTCAGTATTTTTGGTATATAGAGGCTTATGAGGTAATACATCAATTTATATGATTTTTAAGCAGTTTGAAAAGAAGTGAAGTAAACGCGATTTTACACTCACTAGTGGCTAGAAAATCGAATTTCCTGACTTTTTAAAAACTCAGTATTCTGGTATATATAGGCTTGTTATGACGTGAAACAACCATTTATATGATTTTTTCGAAGTTTGAAAGAAGTGAAGTAAACGCGATTTTACACTCACTAGGAGCTAGAAAACCAATTGTTTCGACTTGTTAAAAACTCAATATTCTTGGTATATAGAGGCTTATTTTGAGGTGATACATCCATTTATATGATTTTTAGGCAGTTTGAAAGCAGTGAAGTAAACGCGATTTTACACTAAATAGTGGCTAGAAAATCGAATTTCTTGACTTATTAAAAACTCAGTTATCTTGGTATATATAGGCTTATTATGACGTGAAACAACCATTTATATGATTTTTTCGAAGTTTGAAAGAAGTAAAGTAAACGAGACATTACACTCACTAGGGGCTAGATAATCCATTTTCTTGACTTGTTAAAAACTCAATATTCTTGGTATATAGAGGCTTATTATGAGGTGAAACATCCATTTATATAATTTTTAAGCAGTTTGAAAGAAGTGAAGTAAACGCGATTTTACACTCACTAGGGGCAAGAAAATCGAATTTCTTGACTTTTTGAAAACTCAGTATTTTTGGTATATAGAGGCTTATTATAAGTTAATACATCGATTTATATGATTTTTTCGAAGCTTGAAAGAAGTGAAGTAAACGCGATTTTAGAGTCACTAGGGGCTAGAAAATCAATTTTCTTGACTTGTTGAAAAATCAATATTCTTGGTATATATAGGCTTATTATGAGGTGATACATCCATTTATATGATTTTTAAGCAGTTTGAAATAAGTGAAGTAAACGCGATTTTACACTAACTAGAGGCTAGAAAATGGAATTTCTTCACTTTTTAAAAACTCAGTCTTCTTGGTATATATAGGGTTATTTTGACGTGAAACAACCATTTATATGATTTTTTGGAAGATTGAAAGAATTGAAGAAAACGCGATTTTAACTCACTAGGGGATAGAAAATCGATTTTCTTGACTTGTCAAAAACTCAATATTCTTGGTATATAGAGGCTTATTATGAGGTAATACATCAATTTATATGATTTTTAAGCAGTTTGAAAGAAGTGAAGTAAACGCGATTTTACACTCACTAGTGGCTAGAAAATCTATTTTCTTGACTTTTTGAAAACTCAGTATTTTTGGTATATAGAGGCTTATTATAAGTTAATACATCGATTTATATGATTTTTAAGCAGTTTGAAAGAAGTGAAGTAAACGCGATTTTACAATCACTAGGGGCTAGAAAATCGAATTTCTTCGCTTTTTAAAAACTCAGTATTCTTGGTATATATAGGCTTATTATAGCGTGAAACAACCATTTATATGATTTTTTCGAAGTTTGAAAGAAGTGAAGTAAACGCGATTTTACACTCACTAGGGGCTAGAAAATCGATTTTCTTGACTTGTTGAAAAATCAATATTCTTGGTATATATAGGCTTATTATGAGGTGATACATCCATTTATATGATTTCTAAGCAGTTTGAAAGTAGTGAAGTAAACACGATTTTACACTAACTAGGTGCTAGAAATACGAATTTCTTCACTTTTTAAAAACTCTGTCTTCTTGGTATATATAGGCTTATTATGACGTGAAACAACCATTTATATGATTTTTTGGAAGATTGAAAGAAGTGAGGAAAACGCGATTTTACACTTACTTGGGGATAGAAAATCGATTTTCTTGACTTGTTAAAAACTCATTATTTTGGTATATAGAGGCATATTATGAGGTAATACATCAATTTATATGATTTTTAAGCAGTTTGAAAGAAGTGAAGTAAACGCAATTTTACTTTCACTAGTGGCTAGAAAATCGATTTTCTTGACTTTTTGGAAACTCAGTATTTTTGGTATATAGAGGCTTATTATAAGTTAATACATCGATTTATATGATTTTTAATCGGTTTGAAAGAAGTGAAGTAAACGCGATTTTACAATCACTAGGGGCTAGAAAATCGAATTTCTTCGCTTTTTAAAAACTCAGTATTCTTGGTATATACAGGCTTATTTTGAGGTGATACATCCATTTATATGATTTTTAGGCAGTTTGAAAGCAGTGAAGTAAACGCGATTTTAGACTCACTAGTGGCTAGAAAATCGAATTTCTTGACTTATTAAAAACTCAGTTATCTTGGTATATATAGGCTTATTATGACGTGAAACAACCATTTATATGATTTTTTCGAAGTTTGAAAGAAGTAAAGTAAACGCGATTTTACACTCACTAGGAGCTAGAAAATCAATTGTTTCGACTTGTTAAAAACTCAAAATTCTTGGTATATAGAGGCTTATTTTGAGGTGATACATCCATTTATATGATTTTTAGGCAGTTTGAAAGCAGTGAAGTAAACGCGATTTTACACTCACTAGTGGCTAGAAAATCGAATTTCTTGACTTATTAAAAACTCAGTTATCTTGGTATATATAGGCTTATTATGACGTGAAACAACCATTTATATGATTTTTTCGAAGTTTGAAAGAAGTAAAGTAAACGAGACTTTACACTCACTAGGGGCTAGATAATCGATTTTCTTGACTTGTTAAAAACTCAATATTCTTGGTATATAGAGGCTTATTATGAGGTGAAACATCCATTTATATAATTTTTAAGCAGTTTGAAAGAAGTGAAGTAAACGCGATTTTACACTCACTAGGGGTAAGAAAATCGAATTTCATGACTTTTTAAAAACTCAGTATCCTTGGTATATATATAGGCTTATTATGACGTGAAACAACCATTTATGTTTTTTTCGAAGTTTGAAAGAAGTAAAGTAAACGCGATTTTACACTCAATAGAGGCTAGAAAATCGAATTTCTTGACTTTTTGAAAACTCAGTATTTTTGGTATATAGAGGCTTATTATGAGGTAATACATCAATTTATATGATTTTTAAGCAGTTTGAAAGAAGTGAAGTAAACGCGATTTTACACTCACTAGTGGCTAGAAAATCGATTTTCTTGACTTTTTGAAACCTCAGTATTTTTGGTATATATAGGCTTATTATGAGGTGATACATCCATTTCTATGATTTTTAAGCAGTTTGAAAGAAGTGAAGTAAACGCGATTTTACACTCACTAGGGGCTAGAAAATCGAATTTCTTGACTTTTTGAAAACTCAGTATTTTTGGTATATAGAGGCTTATTATAAGTTAATACATCGATTTATATGATTTTTTCGAAGCTTGAAAGAAGTGAATTAAACACGATTTTAGAGTCACTAGGGGCTAGAAAATCAGTTATCTTGACTTGTTGAAAAATCAATATTCTTGGTATATATAGGCTTATTATGAGGTGATACATCCATTTATATGATTTTTAAGCAGTTTGAAATTAGTGAAGTAAACGCGATTTTACACTAACTAGGGGCTAGAAAATGGAATTTCTTCACTTTTTAAAAACTCAGTCTTCTTGGTATATATAGGGTTATTATGACGTGAAACAACCATTTATATGATTTTTTGGAAGATTGAAAGAATTGAAGAAAACGCGATATTAACTCACTAGGGGATAGAAAATCGATTTTCTTGACTTGTCAAAAACTCAATATTCTTGGTATATAGAGGCTTATTATGAGGTAATACATCAATTTATATGATTTTTAAGCAGTTTGAAAGAAGTGAAGTAAACGCGATTTTACACTCACTAGTGGCTAGAAAATCTATTTTCTTGACTTTTTGAAAACTCAGTATTTTTGAAATATAGAGGCTTATTATAAGTTAATACATCGATTTATATGATTTTTAAGCAGTTTGAAAGAAGTGAAGTAAACGCGATTTTACAATCACTAGGGGCTAGAAAATCGAATTTCTTCGCTTTTTAAAAACTCAGTATTCTTGGTATATATAGGCTTATTATAGCGTGAAACAACCATTTATATGATTTTTTCGAAGTTTGAAAGAAGTGAAGTAAACGCGATTTTACACTCACTAGGGGCTAGAAAATCGATTTTCTTGACTTGTTGAAAAATCAATATTCTTGGTATATATAGGCTGATTATGAGATGATACATCCATTTATATGATTTTTAAGCAGTTTGAAAGTAGTGAAGTAAACGCGATTTTACACTAACTAGGGGCTAGAAAATCGAATTTCTTGACTTGTTGAAAAATCAATATTCTTGGTATATATAGGCTGATTATGAGGTGATACATCCATTTATATGATTTTTAAGCAGTTTGAAAGTAGTGAAGTAAACCCGATTTTACACTAACTAGGGGCTAGAAAATCGAATTTCTTCACTTTTTAAAAACTCTGTCTTCACGGTATATATAGGCTTATTATGACGTGAAACAACCATTTATATGATTTTTTGGAAGATTGAAAGAAGTGAGGAAAACGCGATTTTACACTCACTAGGGGATAGAAAATCGATTTTCTTGACTTGTTAAAAACTCATTATTTTGGTATATAGAGGCATATTATGAGGTAATACATCAATTTATATGATTTTTAAGCAGTTTGAAAGAAGTGAAGTAAACGCAATTTTACTTTCACTAGTGGCTAGAAAATCGATTTTCTTGACTTTTTGGAAACTCAGTATTTTTGGTATATAGAGGCTTATTATAAGTTAATACATTGATTTATATGATTTTTAATCGGTTTGAAAGAAATGAAGTAAACGCGATTTTACAATCACTAGGGGCTAGAAAATCGAATTTCTTCGCTTTTTAAAAACTCATTATTCTTGGTATATATAGGCTTATTATGACGTGAAACAACCATTTATATGATTTTTTCGAAGTTTGAAAGAAGTGAAGTAAACGCGATTTTACACTCACTAGGGGCTAGAAAATCGATTTTCTTGACTTGTTAAAAACTCAATATTCTTGGTATATATAGGCTTATTATGACGTGAAACAACCATTTATGTTTTTTTCGAAGTTTGAAAGAAGTAAAGTAAACGCGATTTTACACTCAATAGAGGCTAGAAAATCGAATTTCTTGACTTTTTAAAAACTCAGTTATCTTGGTATATATAGCTTATTATGACGTGAAACAATCATTTATATGATTTTTTCTAGTTTGAAAGAAGTGAAGTAAACGCGATTTTACACTCACTAGGAGCTAGAAAATCAATTGTTTCGACTTGTTAAAAGCTCAATATTCTTGGTATATAGAGGCTTATTTTGAGGTGATACATCCATTTATATGATTTTTAGGCAGTTTGAAAGCAGTGAAGTAAACGCGATTTTACACTCACTAGTGGCTAGAAAATCGAATTTCTTGACTTATTAAAAACTCAGTTATCTTGGTATATATAGGCTTATTATGACGTGAAACAACCATTTATATGATTTTTTCGAAGTTTGAAAGAAGTAAAGTAAACGAGACTTTACACTCACTAGGGGCTAGATAATCGATTTTCTTGACTTGTTAAAAACTCAATATTCTTGGTATATAGAGGCTTATTATGAGGTGAAACATCCATTTATATAATTTTTAAGCAGTTTGAAAGAAGTGAAGTAAACGCGATTTTACACTCACTAGGGGCAAGAAAATCGAATTTCATGACTTTTTAAAAACTCAGTATCCTTGGTATATATAGGCTTATTATGACGTGAAACAACCATTTATGTTTTTTTCGAAGTTTGAAAGAAGTAAAGTAAACGCGATTTTACACTCAATAGAGGCTAGAAAATCGAATTTCTTGACTTTTTGAAAACTCAGTATTTTTGGTATATAGAGGCTTATTATGAGGTAATACATCAATTTATATGATTTTTAAGCAGTTTGAAAGAAGTGAAGTAAACGCGATTTTACACTCACTAGTGGCTAGAAAATCGAATTTCTTGACTTTATGAAAACTCAGTATTTTTGGTATATAGAGGCTTATTATAAGTTAATACATCGATTTATATGATTTTTTCGAAGCTTGAAAGAAGTGAAGTAAACGCGATTTTAGAATCACTAGGGGCTAGAAAATCAATTTTCTTCACTTGTTGAAAAATCAATATCCTTGGTATATATAGGCTTATTATGAGGTGATACATCCATTTATATGATTTTTAAGCAGTTTGAAATTAGTGAAGTAAACGCGATTTTACACTAACTAGGGGCTAGAAAATGGAATTTCTTCACTTTTTAAAAACTCAGTCTTCTTGGTATATATAGGGTTATTATGACGTGAAACAACCATTTATATGATTTTTTGGAAGATTGAAGGAATTGAAGAAAACGCGATTTTAACTCACTAGGGGATAGAAAATCGATTTTCTTGACTTGTCAAAAACCCAATATTCTTGGTATATAGAGGCTTATTATGAGGTAATACATCAATTTATATGATTTTTAAGCAGTTTGAAAGAAGTGAAGTAAACGCGATTTTACACTCACTAGTGGCTAGAAAATCTATTCTCTTGACTTATTGAAAACTCAGTATTTTTGGTATATAGAGGCTTATTATAAGTTAATACATCGATTTATATGATTTTTAAGCAGTTTGAAAGAAGTGAAGTAAACGCGATTTTACAATCACTAGGGGCTAGAAAATCGAATTTCTTCGCTTTTTAAAAACTCAGTATTCTTGGTATATATAGGCTTATTATAGCGTGAAACAACCATTTATATGATTTTTTCGAAGTTTGAAAGAAGTGAAGTAAACGCGATTTTACACTCACTAGGGGCTAGAAAATCGATTTTCTTGACTTGTTGAAAAATCAATATTCTTGGTATATATAGGCTTATTATGAGGTGATACATCCATTTATATGATTTTTAAGCAGTTTGAAAGTAGTGAAGTAAACGCGATTTTACATTAACTAGGGGCTAGAAAATCGAATTTCTTGACTTGTTGAAAAATCAATATTCCTGGTATATATAGGCTGATTATGATTTGATACATCCATTTATATGATTTTTAAGCAGTTTGAAAGTAGTGAAGTAAACGCGATTTTACACTAACTAGGGGCTAGAAAATCGAATTTCTTCAGTTTTTAAAAACTCTGTCTTCTTGGTATATATAGGCTTATTATGACGTGAAACAACCATTTATATGATCTTTTGGAAGATTGAAAGAAGTGAGGAAAACGCGATTTTACACTCACTAGGGGATAGAAAATCGATTTTCTTGACTTGTTAAAAACTCATTATTCTTGGTATATAGAGGCATATTATGAGGTAATACATCAATTTATATGATTTTTAAGCAGTTTGAAAGAAGTGAAGTAAACGCAATTTTACTTTCACTAGTGGCTAGAAAATAGAATTTCTTGACTTTTTGGAAACTCAGTATTTTTGGTATATAGAGGCTTATTATAAGTTAATACATCGATTTATATGATTTTTAATCGGTTTGAAAGATGTGAAGTAAACGCGATTTTACAATCACTAGGGGCTAGAAAATCGAATTTCATCGCTTTTTAAAAACTCAGTATTCTTGGTATATAGAGGCTTATTTTGAGGTGATACATCCATTTATATGATTTTTAGGCAGTTTGAAAGCAGTGAAGTAAACGCGATTTTACACTCACTAGTGGCTAGAAAATCGAATTTCTTGACTTATTAAAAACTCAGTTATCTTGGTATATTAAGGCTTATTATGACGTGAAACAACCATTTATATGATTTTTTCGAAGTTTGATTGAAGTAAAGTAAACGCGATTTTACACTCACTAGGAGCTAGAAAATCAATTGTTTCGACTTGTTAAAAACTCAATATTCTTGGTATATAGAGGCTTATTTTGAGGTGATACATCCATTTATATGATTTTTAGGCAGTTTGAAAGCAGTGAAGTAAACGCGATTTTACACTCACTAGTGGCTAGAAAATGGAATTTCTTGACTTTTTAAAAACTCAGTATTCTTGGTATATATAGGCTTATTATGACGTGAAACAACCATTTATATGTTTTTTTCGAAGTTTGAAAGAAGTGAAGTAAACGCGATTTTACACTCAATAGAGGCTAGAAAATCGAATTTCTTGAATTTTGGAAAACTCAGTATTTTTGGTATATAGAGGCTTATTATGAGGTAATGCATCAATTTATTTGATTTTTAAGCAGTTTGAAAGAAATGAAGTAAACGCTATTTTACACTCACTAGGGGCTAGAAAATAGAATTTCCTCGCTTTTTAAAAACTCAGTATTCTTGGTATATATAGGCTTATTATGGCGTGAAACAACCTTTTATATGATTTTTAAGCAGTTTGAAATAAGTGAAGTAAACGCGATTTTACACTCACTAGTGGCTAGAAAATCGATTTTCTTGACTTTTTGAAAACTCAGTATTTTTGGTATATAGAGGGTTATTATAAATTAATACATCGATTTATATGATTTTTAAGCAGTTTGAAAGAAGTGAAGTAAACGCGATTTTACACACACCACTGGCTAGAAAATCGATTTTCTTGACTTTTTAAAAACTCAGTATTCTTGGTATATATAGGCTTATTATGAGGTGATACATCCATTTATATGACTTTTAAGCAGGCTGAAAAAAGTGAAGTAAACGCGATTTTACACTCACTAGGGGCTAGAAAATCGAATTTCTTGACTTTTTAAAAACTCTGTCTTCTTGGTATATACAGGCTTATTATGACGTGAAACAACCATTTATATGATTTTTTGGAAGATTGAAAGAAATGAAGAAAACGCGATTTTACAATCACTAGGGGCTAGAAAATCAATTATCTTGACTTGTTGAAAAATCAATATTCTTGGTATATATAGGCTTATTATGAGGTGATACATCCATTTATATGATTTTTAAGCAGTTTGAAATAAGTGAAGTAAACGCGATTTTACACTAACTAGAGGCTAGAAAATGGAATTTCTTCACTTTTTAAAAACTCAGTCTTCTTGGTATATATAGGGTTATTTTGACGTGAAACAACCATTTATATGATTTTTTGGAAGATTGAAAGAATTGAAGAAAACGCGATTTTAACTCACTAGGGGATAGAAAATCGATTTTCTTGACTTGTCAAAAACTCAATATTCTTGGTATATAGAGGCTTATTATGAGGTAATACATCAATTTATATGATTTTTAAGCAGTTTGAAAGAAGTGAAGTAAACGCGATTTTACACTCACTAGTGGCTAGAAAATCTATTTTCTTGACTTTTTGAAAACTCAGTATTTTTGGTATATAGAGGCTTATTATAAGTTAATACATCGATTTATATGATTTTTAAGCAGTTTGAAAGAAGTGAAGTAAACGCGATTTTACAATCACTAGGGGCTAGAAAATCGAATTTCTTCGCTTTTTAAAAACTCAGTATTCTTGGTATATATAGGCTTATTATAGCGTGAAACAACCATTTATATGATTTTTTCGAAGTTTGAAAGAAGTGAAGTAAACGCGATTTTACACTCACTAGGGGCTAGAAAATCGATTTTCTTGACTTGTTGAAAAATCAATATTCTTGGTATATATAGGCTTATTATGAGGTGATACATCCATTTATATGATTTCTAAGCAGTTTGAAAGTAGTGAAGTAAACACGATTTTACACTAACTAGGTGCTAGAAATACGAATTTCTTCACTTTTTAAAAACTCTGTCTTCTTGGTATATATAGGCTTATTATGACGTGAAACAACCATTTATATGATTTTTTGGAAGATTGAAAGAAGTGAGGAAAACGCGATTTTACACTTACTTGGGGATAGAAAATCGATTTTCTTGACTTGTTAAAAACTCATTATTTTGGTATATAGAGGCATATTATGAGGTAATACATCAATTTATATGATTTTTAAGCAGTTTGAAAGAAGTGAAGTAAACGCAATTTTACTTTCACTAGTGGCTAGAAAATCGATTTTCTTGACTTTTTGGAAACTCAGTATTTTTGGTATATAGAGGCTTATTATAAGTTAATACATCGATTTATATGATTTTTAATCGGTTTGAAAGAAGTGAAGTAAACGCGATTTTACAATCACTAGGGGCTAGAAAATCGAATTTCTTCGCTTTTTAAAAACTCAGTATTCTTGGTATATACAGGCTTATTTTGAGGTGATACATCCATTTATATGATTTTTAGGCAGTTTGAAAGCAGTGAAGTAAACGCGATTTTAGACTCACTAGTGGCTAGAAAATCGAATTTCTTGACTTATTAAAAACTCAGTTATCTTGGTATATATAGGCTTATTATGACGTGAAACAACCATTTATATGATTTTTTCGAAGTTTGAAAGAAGTAAAGTAAACGCGATTTTACACTCACTAGGAGCTAGAAAATCAATTGTTTCGACTTGTTAAAAACTCAAAATTCTTGGTATATAGAGGCTTATTTTGAGGTGATACATCCATTTATATGATTTTTAGGCAGTTTGAAAGCAGTGAAGTAAACGCGATTTTACACTCACTAGTGGCTAGAAAATCGAATTTCTTGACTTATTAAAAACTCAGTTATCTTGGTATATATAGGCTTATTATGACGTGAAACAACCATTTATATGATTTTTTCGAAGTTTGAAAGAAGTAAAGTAAACGAGACTTTACACTCACTAGGGGCTAGATAATCGATTTTCTTGACTTGTTAAAAACTCAATATTCTTGGTATATAGAGGCTTATTATGAGGTGAAACATCCATTTATATAATTTTTAAGCAGTTTGAAAGAAGTGAAGTAAACGCGATTTTACACTCACTAGGGGTAAGAAAATCGAATTTCATGACTTTTTAAAAACTCAGTATCCTTGGTATATATATAGGCTTATTATGACGTGAAACAACCATTTATGTTTTTTTCGAAGTTTGAAAGAAGTAAAGTAAACGCGATTTTACACTCAATAGAGGCTAGAAAATCGAATTTCTTGACTTTTTGAAAACTCAGTATTTTTGGTATATAGAGGCTTATTATGAGGTAATACATCAATTTATATGATTTTTAAGCAGTTTGAAAGAAGTGAAGTAAACGCGATTTTACACTCACTAGTGGCTAGAAAATCGATTTTCTTGACTTTTTGAAACCTCAGTATTTTTGGTATATATAGGCTTATTATGAGGTGATACATCCATTTCTATGATTTTTAAGCAGTTTGAAAGAAGTGAAGTAAACGCGATTTTACACTCACTAGGGGCTAGAAAATCGAATTTCTTGACTTTTTGAAAACTCAGTATTTTTGGTATATAGAGGCTTATTATAAGTTAATACATCGATTTATATGATTTTTTCGAAGCTTGAAAGAAGTGAATTAAACACGATTTTAGAGTCACTAGGGGCTAGAAAATCAGTTATCTTGACTTGTTGAAAAATCAATATTCTTGGTATATATAGGCTTATTATGAGGTGATACATCCATTTATATGATTTTTAAGCAGTTTGAAATTAGTGAAGTAAACGCGATTTTACACTAACTAGGGGCTAGAAAATGGAATTTCTTCACTTTTTAAAAACTCAGTCTTCTTGGTATATATAGGGTTATTATGACGTGAAACAACCATTTATATGATTTTTTGGAAGATTGAAAGAATTGAAGAAAACGCGATATTAACTCACTAGGGGATAGAAAATCGATTTTCTTGACTTGTCAAAAACTCAATATTCTTGGTATATAGAGGCTTATTATGAGGTAATACATCAATTTATATGATTTTTAAGCAGTTTGAAAGAAGTGAAGTAAACGCGATTTTACACTCACTAGTGGCTAGAAAATCTATTTTCTTGACTTTTTGAAAACTCAGTATTTTTGAAATATAGAGGCTTATTATAAGTTAATACATCGATTTATATGATTTTTAAGCAGTTTGAAAGAAGTGAAGTAAACGCGATTTTACAATCACTAGGGGCTAGAAAATCGAATTTCTTCGCTTTTTAAAAACTCAGTATTCTTGGTATATATAGGCTTATTATAGCGTGAAACAACCATTTATATGATTTTTTCGAAGTTTGAAAGAAGTGAAGTAAACGCGATTTTACACTCACTAGGGGCTAGAAAATCGATTTTCTTGACTTGTTGAAAAATCAATATTCTTGGTATATATAGGCTGATTATGAGGTGATACATCCATTTATATGATTTTTAAGCAGTTTGAAAGTAGTGAAGTAAACGCGATTTTACACTAACTAGGGGCTAGAAAATCGAATTTCTTGACTTGTTGAAAAATCAATATTCTTGGTATATATAGGCTGATTATGAGGTGATACATCCATTTATATGATTTTTAAGCAGTTTGAAAGTAGTGAAGTAAACCCGATTTTACACTAACTAGGGGCTAGAAAATCGAATTTCTTCACTTTTTAAAAACTCTGTCTTCACGGTATATATAGGCTTATTATGACGTGAAACAACCATTTATATGATTTTTTGGAAGATTGAAAGAAGTGAGGAAAACGCGATTTTACACTCACTAGGGGATAGAAAATCGATTTTCTTGACTTGTTAAAAACTCATTATTTTGGTATATAGAGGCATATTATGAGGTAATACATCAATTTATATGATTTTTAAGCAGTTTGAAAGAAGTGAAGTAAACGCAATTTTACTTTCACTAGTGGCTAGAAAATCGATTTTCTTGACTTTTTGGAAACTCAGTATTTTTGGTATATAGAGGCTTATTATAAGTTAATACATTGATTTATATGATTTTTAATCGGTTTGAAAGAAATGAAGTAAACGCGATTTTACAATCACTAGGGGCTAGAAAATCGAATTTCTTCGCTTTTTAAAAACTCATTATTCTTGGTATATATAGGCTTATTATGACGTGAAACAACCATTTATATGATTTTTTCGAAGTTTGAAAGAAGTGAAGTAAACGCGATTTTACACTCACTAGGGGCTAGAAAATCGATTTTCTTGACTTGTTAAAAACTCAATATTCTTGGTATATATAGGCTTATTATGACGTGAAACAACCATTTATGTTTTTTTCGAAGTTTGAAAGAAGTAAAGTAAACGCGATTTTACACTCAATAGAGGCTAGAAAATCGAATTTCTTGACTTTTTAAAAACTCAGTTATCTTGGTATATATAGCTTATTATGACGTGAAACAATCATTTATATGATTTTTTCTAGTTTGAAAGAAGTGAAGTAAACGCGATTTTACACTCACTAGGAGCTAGAAAATCAATTGTTTCGACTTGTTAAAAGCTCAATATTCTTGGTATATAGAGGCTTATTTTGAGGTGATACATCCATTTATATGATTTTTAGGCAGTTTGAAAGCAGTGAAGTAAACGCGATTTTACACTCACTAGTGGCTAGAAAATCGAATTTCTTGACTTATTAAAAAACTCAGTTATCTTGGTATATATAGGCTTATTATGACGTGAAACAACCATTTATATGATTTTTTCGAAGTTTGAAAGAAGTAAAGTAAACGAGACTTTACACTCACTAGGGGCTAGATAATCGATTTTCTTGACTTGTTAAAAACTCAATATTCTTGGTATATAGAGGCTTATTATGAGGTGAAACATCCATTTATATAATTTTTAAGCAGTTTGAAAGAAGTGAAGTAAACGCGATTTTACACTCACTAGGGGCAAGAAAATCGAATTTCATGACTTTTTAAAAACTCAGTATCCTTGGTATATATAGGCTTATTATGACGTGAAACAACCATTTATGTTTTTTTCGAAGTTTGAAAGAAGTAAAGTAAACGCGATTTTACACTCAATAGAGGCTAGAAAATCGAATTTCTTGACTTTTTGAAAACTCAGTATTTTTGGTATATAGAGGCTTATTATGAGGTAATACATCAATTTATATGATTTTTAAGCAGTTTGAAAGAAGTGAAGTAAACGCGATTTTACACTCACTAGTGGCTAGAAAATCGAATTTCTTGACTTTATGAAAACTCAGTATTTTTGGTATATAGAGGCTTATTATAAGTTAATACATCGATTTATATGATTTTTTCGAAGCTTGAAAGAAGTGAAGTAAACGCGATTTTAGAATCACTAGGGGCTAGAAAATCAATTTTCTTCACTTGTTGAAAAATCAATATCCTTGGTATATATAGGCTTATTATGAGGTGATACATCCATTTATATGATTTTTAAGCAGTTTGAAATTAGTGAAGTAAACGCGATTTTACACTAACTAGGGGCTAGAAAATGGAATTTCTTCACTTTTTAAAAACTCAGTCTTCTTGGTATATATAGGGTTATTATGACGTGAAACAACCATTTATATGATTTTTTGGAAGATTGAAGGAATTGAAGAAAACGCGATTTTAACTCACTAGGGGATAGAAAATCGATTTTCTTGACTTGTCAAAAACCCAATATTCTTGGTATATAGAGGCTTATTATGAGGTAATACATCAATTTATATGATTTTTAAGCAGTTTGAAAGAAGTGAAGTAAACGCGATTTTACACTCACTAGTGGCTAGAAAATCTATTCTCTTGACTTATTGAAAACTCAGTATTTTTGGTATATAGAGGCTTATTATAAGTTAATACATCGATTTATATGATTTTTAAGCAGTTTGAAAGAAGTGAAGTAAACGCGATTTTACAATCACTAGGGGCTAGAAAATCGAATTTCTTCGCTTTTTAAAAACTCAGTATTCTTGGTATATATAGGCTTATTATAGCGTGAAACAACCATTTATATGATTTTTTCGAAGTTTGAAAGAAGTGAAGTAAACGCGATTTTACACTCACTAGGGGCTAGAAAATCGATTTTCTTGACTTGTTGAAAAATCAATATTCTTGGTATATATAGGCTTATTATGAGGTGATACATCCATTTATATGATTTTTAAGCAGTTTGAAAGTAGTGAAGTAAACGCGATTTTACATTAACTAGGGGCTAGAAAATCGAATTTCTTGACTTGTTGAAAAATCAATATTCCTGGTATATATAGGCTGATTATGATTTGATACATCCATTTATATGATTTTTAAGCATTTGAAGTAGTGAAGTAAACGCGATTTTACACTAACTAGGGGCTAGAAATCGAATTTCTTCAGTTTTTAAAAACTCTGTCTTCTTGGTATATATAGGCTTATTATGACGTGAAACAACCATTTATATGATCTTTTGGAAGATTGAAAGAAGTGAGGAAAACGCGATTTTACACTCACTAGGGGATAGAAAATCGATTTTCTTGACTTGTTAAAAACTCATTATTCTTGGTATATAGAGGCATATTATGAGGTAATACATCAATTTATATGATTTTTAAGCAGTTTGAAAGAAGTGAAGTAAACGCAATTTTACTTTCACTAGTGGCTAGAAATAGAATTTCTTGACTTTTTGGAAACTCAGTTTTTTTGGTATATAGAGGCTTATTATAAGTTAATACATCGATTTATATGATTTTTAATCGGTTTGAAAGATGTGAAGTAAACGCGATTTACAATCACTAGGGGCTAGAAAATCGAATTTCATCGCTTTTTAAAAACTCAGTATTCTTGGTATATAGAGGCTTATTTTGAGGTGATACATCCATTTATATGATTTTTAGGCAGTTTGAAAGCAGTGAAGTAAACGCGATTTTACACTCACTAGTGGCTAGAAAATCGAATTTCTTGACTTATTAAAAACTCAGTTATCTTGGTATATTAAGGCTTATTATGACGTGAAACAACCATTTATATGATTTTTTCGAAGTTTGATTGAAGTAAAGTAAACGCGATTTTACACTCACTAGGAGCTAGAAAATCAATTGTTTCGACTTGTTAAAAACTCAATATTCTTGGTATATAGAGGCTTATTTTGAGGTGATACATCCATTTATATGATTTTTAGGCAGTTTGAAAGCAGTGAAGTAAACGCGATTTTACACTCACTAGTGGCTAGAAAATGGAATTTCTTGACTTTTTAAAAACTCAGTATTCTTGGTATATATAGGCTTATTATGACGTGAAACAACCATTTATTGTTTTTTTCGAAGTTTGAAAGAAGTGAAGTAAACGCGATTTTACACTCAATAGAGGCTAGAAAATCGAATTTCTTGAATTATTTGGAAAACTCAGTATTTTTGGTATATAGAGGCTTATTATGAGGTAATGCATCAATTTATTTGATTTTTAAGCAGTTTGAAAGAAATGAAGTAAACGCTATTTTACACTCACTAGGGGCTAGAAAATAGAATTTCCTCGCTTTTTAAAAAACTCAGTATTCTTGGTATATATAGGCTTATTATGGCGTGAAACAACCTTTTATATGATTTTTAAGCAGTTTGAAATAAGTGAAGTAAACGCGATTTTACACTCACTAGTGGCTAGAAAATCGATTTTCTTGACTTTTTGAAAAC
This sequence comes from Deroplatys truncata, assembly GCA_030765065.1. Classification (NCBI taxonomy): domain Eukaryota; kingdom Metazoa; phylum Arthropoda; class Insecta; order Mantodea; family Mantidae; genus Deroplatys; species Deroplatys truncata. The sequence goes on along the minus strand of JAUKNL010000387.1, from coordinate 89,955 downwards.
TCAGTATTTTTGGTATATAGAGGGTTATTATAAATTAATACATCGATTTATATGATTTTTAAGCAGTTTGAAAGAAGTGAAGTAAACGCGATTTTACACACACCACTGGCTAGAAAATCGATTTTCTTGACTTTTAAAAACTCAGTATTCTTGGTATATATAGGCTTATTATGAGGTGATACATCCATTTATATGACTTTTAAGCAGGCTGAAAAAAGTGAAGTAAACGCGATTTTACACTCACTAGGGCTAGAAAATCGAATTTCTTGACTTTTTAAAAACTCTGTCTTCTTGGTATATACAGGCTTATTATGACGTGAAACAACCATTTATATGATTTTTTGGAAGATTGAAAGAAATGAAGAAAACGCGATTTTACAATCACTAGGGGCTAGAAAATCAATTATCTTGACTTGTTGAAAAATCAATATTCTTGTATATATAGGCTGATTATGAGGTGATACATCCATTTATATGATTTTTAAGCAGTTTGAAAGTAGTGAAGTAAACGCGATTTTACACTAACTAGGGGCTAGAAAATCGAATTTCTTCACTTTTTAAAAACTCTGTCTTCTTGGTATATATAGGCTTATTATGACGTGAAACAACGATTTATATGATTTTTTGGAAGATTGAAAGAAGTGAAGAAAACGCGATTTTACACTCACTAGGGGATAGAAAATCGATTTTCTTGACTTGTTAAAAACTCATTATTCTTGGTATATAGAGGCATATTATGAGGTAATACATCAATTTATATGATTTTTAAGCAGTTTGAAAGAAGTGAAGTAAACGCAATTTTACTTTCACTAGTGGCTAGAAAATCGATTTTCTTGACTTTTTGGAAACTCAGTATTTTTGGTATATAGAGGCTTATTATAAGTTAATACATCGATCTATATGATTTTTAAGCGGTTTGAAAGAAGTGAAGTAAACGCGATTTTACAATCACTAGGGGCTAGAAAATCGAATTTCTTCGCTTTTTAAAAACTCAGTATTCTTGGTATATATAGGCTTATTATGGCGTGAAACAACCATTTATAGGATTTTTTCGAAGTTTGAAAGAAGTGAAGTAAACGCGATTATACAATCACTAGTGGCAAGAAAATCGAATTTCTTGACTTTTTAAAAAATCAGTATTCTTGGTATATATAGGCTTATTATGACGTGAAACAACCATTTATATGATTTTTTCGAAGTTTGAAAGAAGTCAAGTAAACGCGATTTTACACTCACTAGGTCCTAGAAAATCGAATTTCTTGACTTTTTGAAAACTCAGTATTTTTGGTATATAGAGGCTTATTATGAGGTAATACATCAATTTATATGATTTTTAAGCAGTTTGAAAGAAGTGAAGTAAACGCGATTTTACACTCACTAGTGGCTAGAAAATCGATTTTCTTGACTTTTTGAAACCTCAGTATTTTTGGTATATAGAGGCTTATGAGGTAATACATCAATTTATATGATTTTTAAGCAGTTTGAAAAGAAGTGAAGTAAACGCGATTTTACACTCACTAGTGGCTAGAAAATCGAATTTCCTGACTTTTTAAAAACTCAGTATTCTGGTATATATAGGCTTGTTATGACGTGAAACAACCATTTATATGATTTTTTCGAAGTTTGAAAGAAGTGAAGTAAACGCGATTTTACACTCACTAGGAGCTAGAAAACCAATTGTTTCGACTTGTTAAAAACTCAATATTCTTGGTATATAGAGGCTTATTTTGAGGTGATACATCCATTTATATGATTTTTAGGCAGTTTGAAAGCAGTGAAGTAAACGCGATTTTACACTAAATAGTGGCTAGAAAATCGAATTTCTTGACTTATTAAAAACTCAGTTATCTTGGTATATATAGGCTTATTATGACGTGAAACAACCATTTATATGATTTTTTCGAAGTTTGAAAGAAGTAAAGTAAACGAGACATTACACTCACTAGGGGCTAGATAATCCATTTTCTTGACTTGTTAAAAACTCAATATTCTTGGTATATAGAGGCTTATTATGAGGTGAAACATCCATTTATATAATTTTTAAGCAGTTTGAAAGAAGTGAAGTAAACGCGATTTTACACTCACTAGGGGCAAGAAAATCGAATTTCTTGACTTTTTGAAAACTCAGTATTTTTGGTATATAGAGGCTTATTATAAGTTAATACATCGATTTATATGATTTTTTCGAAGCTTGAAAGAAGTGAAGTAAACGCGATTTTAGAGTCACTAGGGGCTAGAAAATCAATTTTCTTGACTTGTTGAAAAATCAATATTCTTGGTATATATAGGCTTATTATGAGGTGATACATCCATTTATATGATTTTTAAGCAGTTTGAAATAAGTGAAGTAAACGCGATTTTACACTAACTAGAGGCTAGAAAATGGAATTTCTTCACTTTTTAAAAACTCAGTCTTCTTGGTATATATAGGGTTATTTTGACGTGAAACAACCATTTATATGATTTTTTGGAAGATTGAAAGAATTGAAGAAAACGCGATTTTAACTCACTAGGGGATAGAAAATCGATTTTCTTGACTTGTCAAAAACTCAATATTCTTGGTATATAGAGGCTTATTATGAGGTAATACATCAATTTATATGATTTTTAAGCAGTTTGAAAGAAGTGAAGTAAACGCGATTTTACACTCACTAGTGGCTAGAAAATCTATTTTCTTGACTTTTTGAAAACTCAGTATTTTTGGTATATAGAGGCTTATTATAAGTTAATACATCGATTTATATGATTTTTAAGCAGTTTGAAAGAAGTGAAGTAAACGCGATTTTACAATCACTAGGGGCTAGAAAATCGAATTTCTTCGCTTTTTAAAAACTCAGTATTCTTGGTATATATAGGCTTATTATAGCGTGAAACAACCATTTATATGATTTTTTCGAAGTTTGAAAGAAGTGAAGTAAACGCGATTTTACACTCACTAGGGGCTAGAAAATCGATTTTCTTGACTTGTTGAAAAATCAATATTCTTGGTATATATAGGCTTATTATGAGGTGATACATCCATTTATATGATTTCTAAGCAGTTTGAAAGTAGTGAAGTAAACACGATTTTACACTAACTAGGTGCTAGAAATACGAATTTCTTCACTTTTTAAAAACTCTGTCTTCTTGGTATATATAGGCTTATTATGACGTGAAACAACCATTTATATGATTTTTTGGAAGATTGAAAGAAGTGAGGAAAACGCGATTTTACACTTACTAGGGGATAGAAAATCGATTTTCTTGACTTGTTAAAAACTCATTATTTTGGTATATAGAGGCATATTATGAGGTAATACATCAATTTATATGATTTTTAAGCAGTTTGAAAGAAGTGAAGTAAACGCAATTTTACTTTCACTAGTGGCTAGAAAATCGATTTTCTTGACTTTTTGGAAACTCAGTATTTTTGGTATATAGAGGCTTATTATAAGTTAATACATCGATTTATATGATTTTTAATCGGTTTGAAAGAAGTGAAGTAAACGCGATTTTACAATCACTAGGGGCTAGAAAATCGAATTTCTTCGCTTTTTAAAAACTCAGTATTCTTGGTATATACAGGCTTATTTTGAGGTGATACATCCATTTATATGATTTTTAGGCAGTTTGAAAGCAGTGAAGTAAACGCGATTTTACACTCACTAGTGGCTAGAAAATCGAATTTCTTGACTTATTAAAAACTCAGTTATCTTGGTATATATAGGCTTATTATGACGTGAAACAACCATTTATATGATTTTTTCGAAGTTTGAAAGAAGTAAAGTAAACGCGATTTTACACTCACTAGGACCTAGAAAATCAATTGTTTCGACTTGTTAAAAACTCAAAATTCTTGGTATATAGAGGCTTATTTTGAGGTGATACATCCATTTATATGATTTTTAGGCAGTTTGAAAGCAGTGAAGTAAACGCGATTTTACACTCACTAGTGGCTAGAAAATCGAATTTCTTGACTTATTAAAAACTCAGTTATCTTGGTATATATAGGCTTATTATGACGTGAAACAACCATTTATATGATTTTTTCGAAGTTTGAAAGAAGTAAAGTAAACGAGACTTTACACTCACTAGGGGCTAGATAATCGATTTTCTTGACTTGTTAAAAACTCAATATTCTTGGTATATAGAGGCTTATTATGAGGTGAAACATCCATTTATATAATTTTTAAGCAGTTTGAAAGAAGTGAAGTAAACGCGATTTTACACTCACTAGGGGTAAGAAAATCGAATTTCATGACTTTTTAAAAACTCAGTATCCTTGGTATATATATAGGCTTATTATGACGTGAAACAACCATTTATGTTTTTTTCGAAGTTTGAAAGAAGTAAAGTAAACGCGATTTTACACTCAATAGAGGCTAGAAAATCGAATTTCTTGACTTTTTGAAAACTCAGTATTTTTGGTATATAGAGGCTTATTATGAGGTAATACATCAATTTATATGATTTTTAAGCAGTTTGAAAGAAGTGAAGTAAACGCGATTTTACACTCACTAGTGGCTAGAAAATCGATTTTCTTGACTTTTTGAAACCTCAGTATTTTTGGTATATATAGGCTTATTATGAGGTGATACATCCATTTCTATGATTTTTAAGCAGTTTGAAAGAAGTGAAGTAAACGCGATTTTACACTCACTAGGGGCTAGAAAATCGAATTTCTTGACTTTTTGAAAACTCAGTATTTTTGGTATATAGAGGCTTATTATAAGTTAATACATCGATTTATATGATTTTTTCGAAGCTTGAAAGAAGTGAATTAAACACGATTTTAGAGTCACTAGGGGCTAGAAAATCAGTTATCTTGACTTGTTGAAAAATCAATATTCTTGGTATATATAGGCTTATTATGAGGTGATACATCCATTTATATGATTTTTAAGCAGTTTGAAATTAGTGAAGTAAACGCGATTTTACACTAACTAGGGGCTAGAAAATGGAATTTCTTCACTTTTTAAAAACTCAGTCTTCTTGGTATATATAGGGTTATTATGACGTGAAACAACCATTTATATGATTTTTTGGAAGATTGAAAGAATTGAAGAAAACGCGATATTAACTCACTAGGGGATAGAAAATCGATTTTCTTGACTTGTCAAAAACTCAATATTCTTGGTATATAGAGGCTTATTATGAGGTAATACATCAATTTATATGATTTTTAAGCAGTTTGAAAGAATTGAAGAAAACGCGATATTAACTCACTAGGGGATAGAAAATCGATTTTCTTGACTTGTCAAAAACTCAATATTCTTGGTATATAGAGGCTTATTATGAGGTAATACATCAATTTATATGATTTTTAAGCAGTTTGAAAGAAGTGAAGTAAACGCGATTTTACACTCACTAGTGGCTAGAAAATCGATTTTCTTGACTTTTTGAAACCTCAGTATTTTTGGTATATAGAGGCATATTATGAGGTAATACATCAATTTATATGATTTTTAAGCAGTTTGAAAGAAGTGAAGTAAACGCAATTTTACTTTCACTAGTGGCTAGAAAATCGATTTTCTTGACTTTTTGGAAACTCAGTATTTTTGGTATATAGAGGCTTATTATAAGTTAATACATCGATTTATATGATTTTTAATCGGTTTGAAAGAAATGAAGTAAACGCGATTTTACAATCACTAGGGGCTAGAAAATCGAATTTCTTCGCTTTTTAAAAACTCATTATTCTTGGTATATATAGGCTTATTATGACGTGAAACAACCATTTATATGATTTTTTCGAAGTTTGAAAGAAGTGAAGTAAACGCGATTTTACACTCACTAGGGGCTAGAAAATCGATTTTCTTGACTTGTTAAAAACTCAATATTCTTGGTATATATAGGCTTATTATGACGTGAAACAACCATTTATGTTTTTTTCGAAGTTTGAAAGAAGTAAAGTAAACGCGATTTTACACTCAATAGAGGCTAGAAAATCGAATTTCTTGACTTTTTAAAAACTCAGTTATCTTGGTATATATAGCTTATTATGACGTGAAACAATCATTTATATGATTTTTTCTAGTTTGAAAGAAGTGAAGTAAACGCGATTTTACACTCACTAGGAGCTAGAAAATCAATTGTTTCGACTTGTTAAAAGCTCAATATTCTTGGTATATAGAGGCTTATTTTGAGGTGATACATCCATTTATATGATTTTTAGGCAGTTTGAAAGCAGTGAAGTAAACGCGATTTTACACTCACTAGTGGCTAGAAAATCGAATTTCTTGACTTATTAAAAACTCAGTTATCTTGGTATATATAGGCTTATTATGACGTGAAACAACCATTTATATGATTTTTTCGAAGTTTGAAAGAAGTAAAGTAAACGAGACTTTACACTCACTAGGGGCTAGATAATCGATTTTCTTGACTTGTTAAAAACTCAATATTCTTGGTATATAGAGGCTTATTATGAGGTGAAACATCCATTTATATAATTTTTAAGCAGTTTGAAAGAAGTGAAGTAAACGCGATTTTACACTCACTAGGGGCAAGAAAATCGAATTTCATGACTTTTTAAAAACTCAGTATCCTTGGTATATATAGGCTTATTATGACGTGAAACAACCATTTATGTTTTTTTCGAAGTTTGAAAGAAGTAAAGTAAACGCGATTTTACACTCAATAGAGGCTAGAAAATCGAATTTCTTGACTTTTTGAAAACTCAGTATTTTTGGTATATAGAGGCTTATTATGAGGTAATACATCAATTTATATGATTTTTAAGCAGTTTGAAAGAAGTGAAGTAAACGCGATTTTACACTCACTAGTGGCTAGAAAATCGAATTTCTTGACTTTATGAAAACTCAGTATTTTTGGTATATAGAGGCTTATTATAAGTTAATACATCGATTTATATGATTTTTTCGAAGCTTGAAAGAAGTGAAGTAAACGCGATTTTAGAATCACTAGGGGCTAGAAAATCAATTTTCTTCACTTGTTGAAAAATCAATATCCTTGGTATATATAGGCTTATTATGAGGTGATACATCCATTTATATGATTTTTAAGCAGTTTGAAATTAGTGAAGTAAACGCGATTTTACACTAACTAGGGGCTAGAAAATGGAATTTCTTCACTTTTTAAAAACTCAGTCTTCTTGGTATATATAGGATTATTATGACGTGAAACAACCATTTATATGATTTTTTGGAAGATTGAAAGAATTGAAGAAAACGCGATTTTAACTCACTAGGGGATAGAAAATCGATTTTCTTGACTTGTCAAAAACTCAATATTCTTGGTAAATAGAGGCTTATTATGAGGTAATACATCAATTTATATGATTTTTAAGCAGTTTGACAGAAGTGAAGTAAACGCGATTTTACACTCACTAGTGGCTAGAAAATCTATTTTCTTGACTTTTTGAAAACTCAGTATTTTTGGTATATAGAGGCTTATTATAAGTTAATACATCGATTTATATGATTTTTAAGCAGTTTGAAAGAAGTGAAGTAAACGCGATTTTACAATCCATAGGGGCTAGAAAATCGAATTTCTTCGCTTTTTAAAAACTCAGTATTCTTGGTATATATAGGCTTATTATAGCGTGAAACAACCATTTATATGATTTTTTCGAAGTTTGAAAGAAGTGAAGTAAACGCGATTTTACACTCACTAGGGGCTAGAAAATCGATTTTCTTGACTTGTTGAAAAATCAATATTCTTGGTATATGTAGGCTTATTATGAGGTGATACATCCATTTATATGATTTTTAAGCAGTTTGAAAGTAGTGAAGTAAACGCGATTTTACACTAACTAGGGGCTAGAAAATCGAATTTCTTGACTTGTTGAAAAATCAATATTCTTGGTATATATAGGCTGATTATGAGGTGATACATCCATTTATATGATTTTTAAGCAGTTTGAAAGTAGTGAAGTAAACGCGATTTTACACTAACTAGGGGCTAGAAAATCGAATTTCTTCACTTTTTAAAAACTCTGTCTTCTTGGTATATAGAGGCTTATTATGAGGTAATACATCAATTTATATGATTTTTAAGCAGTTTGTAAGAAGTGAAGTAAACGCGATTTTACACTCACTAGTGGCTAGAAAATCGACTTTCTTGACTTTTTAAAAACTCAGTTATCTTGGTATATATAGCTTATTATGACGTGAAACAAGCATTTATATGATTTTTTCTAGTTTGAAAGAAGTGAAGTAAACGCGATTTTACACTCACTAGGAGCTAGAAAATCAATTGTTTCGACTTGTTAAAAACTCAATATTCTTGGTATATAGAGGCTTATTTTGAGGTGATACATCCATTTATATGATTTTTAGGCAGTTTGAAAGCAGTGAAGTAAACGCGATTTTACACTCGCTAGTGGCTAGAAAATCGAATTTCTTGACATATTAAAAACTCAGTTATCTTGGTATATATAGGCTTATTATGACGTGAAACAACCATTTATATGATTTTTTCGAAGTTTGAAAGAAGTAAAGTAAACGAGACTTTACAATCACTACGGGCTAGATAATCGATTTTCTTGACTTGTTAAAAACTCAATATTCTTGGTATATAGAGGCTTATTATGAGGTGATACATCCATTTATATAATTTTTAAGCAGTTTGAAAGAAGTGAAGTAAACGCGATTTTACACTCACTAGGGGCAAGAAAATCGAATTTCATGACTTTTTAAAAACTCAGTATCCTTGGTATATATAGGCTTATTATGACGTGAAACAACCATTTATGTTTTTTTCGAAGTTTGAAAGAAGTAAAGTAAACGCGATTTTACACTCAATAGAGGCTAGAAAATTGAATTTCTTGACTTTTTGAAAACTCAGTATTTTTGGTATATAGAGGCTTATTATGAGGTGATACATCCATTTATATGATTTTTAAGCAGTTTGAAATTAGTGAAGTAAACGCGATTTTACACTAACTAGGGGCTAGAAAATGGAATTTCTTCACTTTTTAAAAACTCAGTATTCTTGGTATATATAGGCTTATTATGACGTGAAACAACCATTTATATGATTTTTTGGAAGATTGAAAGAATTGAAGTAAACGCGATTTTATCTCACTAGGGGATAGAAAATCGATTTTCTTGACTTGTCAAAAACTCAATATTCTTGGTATATAGAGGCTTATTATGAGGTAATACATCAATTTATATGATTTTTAAGCAGTTTGAAAGAAGTGAAGTAAACGCGATTTTACACTCACTAGTGGCTAGAAAATCTATTTTCTTGACTTTTTGAAAACTCAGTATTTTTGGTATATAGAGGCTTATTATAAGTTAATACATCGATTTATATGATTTTTAAGCAGTTTGAAAGAAGTGAAGTAAACGCGATTTTACGATCACTAGGGGCTAGAAAATCGAATTTCTTCGCTTTTTAAAAACTCAGTATTCTTGGTATATATAGGCTTATTATAGCGTGAAACAACCATTTATATGATTTTTTCGAAGTTTGAAAGAAGTGAAGTAAACGCGATTTTACACTCACTAGGGGCTAGAAAATCGATTTTCTTGACTTGTTGAAAACTCAATATTCTTGGTATATATAGGCTGATTATGAGGTGATACATCCATTTATATGATTTTTAAGCAGTTTGAAAGTAGTGAAGTAAACGCGATTTTACACTAACTAGGGGCTAGAAAATCGAATTTCTTGACTTGTTGAAAAATCAATATTCTTGGTATATATAGGCTGATTATGAGGTGATACATCCATTTATATGATTTTTAAGCAGTTTGAAAGTAGTGAAGTAAACGCGATTTTACACTAACTAGGGGCTAGAAAATCGAATTTCTTCACTTTTTAAAAACTCTGTCTTCTTGGTATATATAGGCTTATTATGACGTGAAACAACCATTTATATGATTTTTTGGAAGATTGAAAGAAGTGAGTAAAACGCGATTTTACACTCACTAGGGGATAGAAAATCGATTTTCTTGACTTGTTAAAAACTCATTATTCTTGGTATATAGAGGCATATTATGAGGTAATACATCAATTTATATGATTTTTAAGCAGTTTGAAAGAAGTGAAGTAAACGCAATTTTACTTTCACTAGTGGCTAGAAAATCGATTTTCTTGACTTTTTGGAAACTCAGTATTTTTGGTATATAGAGGCTTATTATAAGTTAATACATCGATTTATATGATTTTTAATCGGTTTGAAAGAAGTGAAGTAAACGCGATTTTACAATCACTAAGGGGCTAGTAAATCGAATTTCTTCGCTTTTTAAAAACTCAGTATTCTTGGTATATATAGGCTTATTATGGCGTGAAACAACCATTTATATGATTTTTTCGAAGTTTGAAAGAAGTGAAGTAAACGCGATATTACAATCACTAGTGGCAAGAAAATCATATTTCTTAACTTTTTAAAAAATCAGTATTCTTGGTATATATAGGCTTATTATGGCGTGAAACAATCATTTATATGATTTTTTCTAGTTTGAAAGAAGTGAAGTAAACGCGATTTTACACTCACTAGGAGCTAGAAAATCAATTGTTTCGACTTGTTAAAAGCTCAATATTCTTGGTATATAGAGGCTTATTTTGAGGTGATACATCCATTTATATGATTTTTAGGCAGTTTGAAAGCAGTGAAGTAAACGCGATTTTACACTCACTAGTGGCTAGAAAATCGAATTTCTTGACTTATTAAAAACTCAGTTATCTTGGTATATATAGGCTTATTATGACGTGAAACAACCATTTATATGATTTTTTCGAAGTTTGAAAGAAGTAAAGTAAACGAGACTTTACACTCACTAGGGGCTAGATAATCGATTTTCTTGACTTGTTAAAAACTCAATATTCTTGGTATATAGAGGCTTATTATGAGGTGAAACATCCATTTATATAATTTTTAAGCAGTTTGAAAGAAGTGAAGTAAACGCGATTTTACACTCACTAGGGGCAAGAAAATCGAATTTCATGACTTTTTAAAAACTCAGTATCCTTGGTATATATAGGCTTATTATGACGTGAAACAACCATTTATGTTTTTTTCGAAGTTTGAAAGAAGTAAAGTAAACGCGATTTTACACTCAATAGAGGCTAGAAAATCGAATTTCTTGACTTTTTGAAAACTCAGTATTTTTGGTATATAGAGGCTTATTATAAGTTAATACATCGATTTATATGATTTTTTCGAAGCTTGAAAGAAGTGAAGTAAACGCGATTTTAGAATCACTAGGGGCTAGAAAATCAATTTTCTTCACTTGTTGAAAAATCAATATCCTTGGTATATATAGGCTTATTATGAGGTGATACATCCATTTATATGATTTTTAAGCAGTTTGAAATTAGTGAAGTAAACGCGATTTTACACTAACTAGGGGCTAGAAAATGGAATTTCTTCACTTTTTAAAAACTCAGTATTCTTGGTATATATAGGCTTATTATGACGTGAAACAACCATTTATATGATTTTGTGGAAGATTGAAAGAATTGAAGAAAACGCGATTTTAACTCACTAGGGGATAGAAAATCGATTTTCTTGACTTGTCAAAAACTCAATATTCTTGGTAAATAGAGGCTTATTATGAGGTAATACATCAATTTATATGATTTTTAAGCAGTTTGACAGAAGTGAAGTAAACGCGATTTTACACTCACTAGTGGCTAGAAAATCTATTTTCTTGACTTTTTGAAAACTCAGTATTTTTGGTATATAGAGGCTTATTATAAGTTAATACATCGATTTATATGATTTTTAAGCAGTTTGAAAGAAGTGAAGTAAACGCGATTTTACAATCACTAGGGGCTAGAAAATCGAATTTCTTCGCTTTTTAAAAACTCAGTATTCTTGGTATATATAGGCTTATTATAGCGTGAAACAACCAATTATATGATTTTTTCGAAGTTTGAAAGAAGTGAAGTAAACGCGATTTTACACTCACTAGGGGCTAGAAAATCGATTTTCTTGACTTGTTGAAAACTCAATATTCTTGGTATATATAGGCTTATTATGAGGCGATACATCCATTTATATGATTTTTAAGCAGTTTGAAAGTAGTGAAGTAAACGCGATTTTACACTAACTAGGGGCTAGAAAATCGAATTTCTTGACTTGTTGAAAAATCAATATTCTTGGTATATATAGGCTGATTATGAGGTGATACATCCAATTATATGATTTTTAAGCAGTTTGAAAGTAGTGAAGTAAACGCGATTTTACACTAACTAGGGGCTAGAAAATCGAATTTCTTCACTTTTTAAAAACTCTGTCTTCTTGGTATATATAGGCTTATTATGACGTGAAACAACCATTTATATGATTTTTTGGAAGATTGAAAGAAGTGAGGAAAACGCGATTTTACACTCACTAGGGGATAGAAAATCGATTTTCTTGACTTGTTAAAAACTCATTATTTTGGTATATAGAGGCATATTATGAGGTAATACATCAATTTATATGATTTTTAAGCAGTTTGAAAGAAGTGAAGTAAACGCAATTTTACTTTCACTAGTGGCTAGAAAATCGATTTTCTTGACTTTTTGGAAACTCAGTATTTTTGGTATATAGAGGCTTATTATAAGTTAATACATCGATTTATATGAATTTTAATCGGTTTGAAAGAAGTGAAGTAAACGCGATTTTACAATCACTAGGGGCTAGAAAATCGAATTTCTTCGCTTTTTAAAAACTCAGTATTCTTGGTATATAGAGGCTTATTTTGAGGTGATACATCCATTTATATGATTTTTAGGCAGTTTGAAAGCAGTGAAGTAAACGCGATTTTACACTCACTAGTGGCTAGAAAATCGAATTTCTTGACTTACTAAAAACTCAGTTATCTTGGTATATATAGGCTTATTATGACGTGAAACAACCATTTATATGATTTTTTCGAAGTTTGAAAGAAGTAAAGTAAACGCGATTTTACACTCACTAGGAGCTAGAAAATCAATTGTTTGGACTTGTTAAAAACTCAAAATTCTTGGTATATAGAGGCTTATTTTGAGGTGATACATCCATTTATATGATTTTTAGGCAGTTTGAAAGCAGTGAAGTAAACGCGATTTTACACTCACTAGTGGCTAGAAAATCTATTTTCTTGACTTTTTGAAAACTCAGTATTTTTGGTATATAGAGGCTTATTATAAGTTAATACATCGATTTATATGATTTTTAAGCAGTTTGAAAGAAGTGAAGTAAACGCGATTTTACAATCACTAGGGGCTAGAAAATCGATTTTCTTGACTTGTTGAAAAATCAATATTCTTGGTATATATAGGCTGATTATGAGGTGATACATCCATTTATATGATTTTTAAGCAGTTTGAAAGTAGTGAAGTAAACGCGATTTTACACTAACTAGGGGCTAGAAAATCGAATTTCTTGACTTGTTGAAAAATCAATATTCTTGGTATATATAGGCTGATTATGAGGTGATACATCCATTTATATGATTTTAAGCAGTTTGAAAGTAGTGAAGTAAACGCGATTTTACACTAACTAGGGGCTAGAAAATCGAATTTCTTCACTTTTTAAAAACTCTGTCTTCTTGGTATATATAGGCTTATTATGACGTGAAACAACCATTTATATGATTTTTTGGAAGATTGAAAGAAGGGAGTAAAACGCGATTTTACACTCACTAGGGGATAGAAAATCGATTTTCTTGACTTGTTAAAAACTCATTATTCTTGGTATATAGAGGCATATTATGAGGTAATACATCAATTTATATCATTTTTAAGCAGTTTGAAAGAAGTGAAGTAAACGCAATTTTACTTTCACTAGTGGCTAGAAAATCGATTTTCTTGACTTTTTGGAAACTCAGTATTTTTGGTATATAGAGGCTTATTATAAGTTAATACATCGATTTATATGATTTTTAATCGGTTTGAAAGAAGTGAAGTAAACGCGATTTTACAATCACTAAGGGGCTAGTAAATCGAATTTCTTCGCTTTTTAAAAACTCAGTATTCTTGGTATATATAGGCTTATTATGGCGTGAAACAACCATTTATATGATTTTTTCGAAGTTTGAAAGAAGTGAAGTAAACGCGATATTACAATCACTAGTGGCAAGAAAATCATATTTCTTAAATTTTTAAAAAATCAGTATTCTTGGTATATATAGGCTTATTATGGCGTGAAACGATCATTTATATGATTTTTTCTAGTTTGAAAGAAGTGAAGTAAACGCGATTTTACACTCACTAGGAGCTAGAAAATCAATTGTTTCGACTTGTTAAAAGCTCAATATTCTTGGTATATAGAGGCTTATTTTGAGGTGATACATCCATTTATATGATTTTTAGGCAGTTTGAAAGCAGTGAAGTAAACGCGATTTTACACTCACTAGTGGCTAGAAAATCGAATTTCTTGACTTATTAAAAACTCAGTTATCTTGGTATATATAGGCTTATTATGACGTGAAACAACCATTTATATGATTTTTTCGAAGTTTGAAAGAAGTAAAGTAAACGAGACTTTACACTCACTAGGGGCTAGATAATCGATTTTCTTGACTTGTTAAAAACTCAATATTCTTGGTATATAGAGGCTTATTATGAGGTGAAACATCCATTTATATAATTTTTAAGCAGTTTGAAAGAAGTGAAGTAAACGCGATTTTACACTCACTAGGGGCAAGAAAATCGAATTTCATGACTTTTTAAAAACTCAGTATCCTTGGTATATATAGGCTTATTATGACGTGAAACAACCATTTATGTTTTTTTCGAAGTTTGAAAGAAGTAAAGTAAACGCGATTTTACACTCAATAGAGGCTAGAAAATCGAATTTCTTGACTTTTTGAAAACTCAGTATTTTTGGTATATAGAGGCTTATTATGAGGTAATACATCAATTTATATGATTTTTAAGCAGTTTGAAAGAAGTGAAGTAAACGCGATTTTACACTCACTAGTGGCTAGAAAATCGAATTTCTTGACTTTATGAAAACTCAGTATTTTTGGTATATAGAGGCTTATTATAAGTTAATACATCGATTTATATGATTTTTTCGAAGCTTGAAAGAAGTGAAGTAAACGCGATTTTAGAATCACTAGGGGCTAGAAAATCAATTTTCTTCACTTGTTGAAAAATCAATATCCTTGGTATATATAGGCTTATTATGAGGAGATACATCCATTTATATGATTTTTAAGCAGTTTGAAATTAGTGAAGTAAACGCGATTTTACACTAACTAGGGGCTAGAAAATGGAATTTCTTCACTTTTTAAAAACTCAGTCTTCTTGGTATATATAGGGTTATTATGACGTGAAACAACCATTTATATGATTTTTTGGAAGATTGAAAGAATTGAAGAAAACGCGATTTTAACTCACTAGGGGATAGAAAATCGATTTTCTTGACTTGTCAAAAACTCAATATTCTTGGTAAATAGAGGCTTATTATGAGGTAATACATCAATTTATATGATTTTTAAGCAGTTTGACAGAAGTGAAGTAAACGCGATTTTACACTCACTAGTGGCTAGAAAATCTATTTTCTTGACTTTTTGAAAACTCAGTATTTTTGGTATATAGAGGCTTATTATAAGTTAATACATCGATTTATATGATTTTTAAGCAGTTTGAAAGAAGTGAAGTAAACGCGATTTTACAATCCATAGGGGCTAGAAAATCGAATTTCTTCGCTTTTTAAAAACTCAGTATTCTTGGTATATATAGGCTTATTATAGCGTGAAACAACCATTTATATGATTTTTTCGAAGTTTGAAAGAAGTGAAGTAAACGCGATTTTACACTCACTAGGGGCTAGAAAATCGATTTTCTTGACTTGTTGAAAAATCAATATTCTTGGTATATATAGGCTTATTATGAGGTGATACATCCATTTATATGATTTTTAAGCAGTTTGAAAGTAGTGAAGTAAACGCGATTTTACACTAACTAGGGGCTAGAAAATCGAATTTCTTGACTTGTTGAAAAATCAATATTCTTGGTATATATAGGCTGATTATGAGGTGATACATCCATTTATATGATTTTTAAGCAGTTTGAAAGTAGTGAAGTAAACGCGATTTTACACTAACTAGGGGCTAGAAAATCGAATTTCTTCACTTTTTAAAAACTGTGTCTTCTTGGTATATAGAGGCTTATTATGAGGTAATACATCAATTTATATGATTTTTAAGCAGTTTGAAAGAAATGAAGTAAACGCGATTTTACACTCACTAGTGGCTAGAAAATCGACTTTCTTGACTTTTTGAAACCTCAGTATTTTTGGTATATAGAGGCTTATTATGAGGTAATACATCAATTTATATGATTTTTAAGCAGTTTGAAAGAAGTGAAGTAAACGCAATTTTACTTTCACTAGTGGCTAGAAAATCGATTTTCTTGACTTTTTGGAAACTCAGTATTTTTGGTATATAGAGGCTTATTATAAGTTAATACATCGATTTATATGAATTTTAATCGGTTTGAAAGAAGTGAAGTAAACGCGATTTTACAATCACTAGGGGCTAGAAAATCGAATTTCTTCGCTTTTTAAAAACTCAGTATTCTTGGTATATAGAGGCTTATTATGACGTGAAACAACCATTTATATGATTTTTTCGAAGTTTGAAAGAAGTAAAGTAAACGCGATTTTACAATCACTAGGGGCTAGAAAATCGAATTTCTTCGCTTTTTAGAAACTCAGTATTCTTGGTATATGGAGGCTTATTTTGAGGTGATACATCCATTTATATGATTTTTAGGCAGTTTGAAAGCAGTGAAGTAAACGCGATTTTACACTCACTAGTGGCTAGAAAATCGAATTTCTTGACTTACTAAAAACTCAGTTATCTTGGTATATATAGGCTTATTATGACGTGAAACAACCATTTATATGATTTTTTCGAAGTTTCAAAGAAGTAAAGTAAACGCGATTTTACACTCACTAGGAGCTAGAAAATCAATTGTTTGGACTTGTTAAAAGCTCAAAATTCTTGGTATATAGAGGCTTATTTTGAGGTGATACATCCATTTATATGATTTTTAGGCAGTTTGAAAGCAGTGAAGTAAACGCGATTTTACACTCACTAGTGGCTAGAAAATCTATTTTCTTGACTTTTTGAAAACTCAGTATTTTTGGTATATAGAGGCTTATTATAAGTTAATACATCGATTTATATGATTTTTAAGCAGTTTGAAAGAAGTGAAGTAAACGCGATTTTACAATCACTAGGGGCTAGAAAATCGATTTTCTTGACTTGTTGAAAAATCAATATTCTTGGTATATATAGGCTGATTATGAGGTGATACATCCATTTATATGATTTTTAAGCAGTTTGAAAGTAGTGAAGTAAACGCGATTTTACACTAACTAGGGGCTAGAAAATCGAATTTCTTGACTTGTTGAAAAATCAATATTCTTGGTATATATAGGCTGATTATGAGGTGATACATCCATTTATATGATTTTTAAGCAGTTTGAAAGTAGTGAAGTAAACGCGATTTTACACTAACTAGGGGCTAGAAAATCGAATTTCTTCACTTTTTAAAAACTCTGTCTTCTTGGTATATATAGGCTTATTATGACGTGAAACAACCATTTATATGATTTTTTGGAAGATTGAAAGAAGTGAGTAAAACGCGATTTTACACTCACTAGGGGATAGAAAATCGATTTTCTTGACTTGTTAAAAACTCATTATTCTTGGTATATAGAGGCATATTATGAGGTAATACATCAATTTATATGATTTTTAAGCAGTTTGAAAGAAGTGAAGTAAACGCAATTTTACTTTCACTAGTGGCTAGAAAATCGATTTTCTTGACTTTTTGGAAACTCAGTATTTTTGGTATATAGAGGCTTATTATAAGTTAATACATCGATTTATATGATTTTTAATCGGTTTGAAAGAAGTGAAGTAAACGCGATTTTACAATCACTAAGGGGCTAGTAAATCGAATTTCTTCGCTTTTTAAAAACTCAGTATTCTTGGTATATATAGGCTTATTATGGCGTGAAACAACCATTTATATGATTTTTTCGAAGTTTGAAAGAAGTGAAGTAAACGCGATATTACAATCACTAGTGGCAAGAAAATCATATTTCTTAACTTTTTAAAAAATCAGTATTCTTGGTATATATAGGCTTATTATGACGTGAAACAACCATTTATATGATTTTTTCGAAGTTTGAAAGAAGTGAAGTAAACGCGATTGTACACTCACTAGGGGCTAGAAAATCGATTTTCTTGACTTGTTAAAAACTCAATATTCTTGGTATATAGAGGCTTATTATGAGGTGATACATCCATTAGATGACTTTTAAGCAGTTTGAAAGAAGTGAAGTAAACGCGATTTTACACTCACTAGGTCCTAGAAAATCGAATTTCTTGACTTTTTGAAAACTCAGTATTTTTGGTATATAGAGGCTTATTATGACGTAATACATCAATTTATATGATTTTTAAGCAGTTTGAAAGAAGTGAAGTAAACGCGATTTTACACTCACTAGTGGCTAGAAAATCGATTTTCTTGACTTTTTGAAACCTCAGTATTTTTGGTATATAGAGGCTTATTATGAGGTAATACATCAATTTATATGATTTTTAAGCAGTTTGAAAAGAAGTGAAGTAAACGCGATTTTACACTCACTAGTGGCTAGAAAATCGAATTTCTTGACTTTTTAAAAACTCAGTATTCTGGTATATATAGGCTTGTTATGACGTGAAACAACCATTTATATGATTTTTTCGAAGTTTGAAAGAAGTGAAGTAAACGCGATTTTACACTCACTAGGGGCTAGATAATCGATTTTCTTGACTTGTTAAAAACTCAATATTCTTGGTATATAGAGGCTTATTATGAGGTGAAACATCCATTTAGATAATTTTTAAGCAGTTTGAAAGAAGTGAAGTAAACGCGATTTTACACTCACTAGGGGCAAGAAAATCGAATTTCATGACTTTTTAAAAACTCATTATCCTTGGTATATATAAGCTTATTATGACGTGAAACAACCATTTATGTTTTTTACGAAGTTTGAAAGAAGTAAAGTAAGCGCGATTTTACACTCAATAGAGGCTAGAAAATCGAATTTCTTGACTTTTTGAAAACTCAGTATTTTTGGTATATAGAGGCTTATTATGAGGTAATACATCAATTTATATGATTTTTAAGCAGTTTGAAAGAAGTGAAGTAAACGCGATTTTACACTCACTAGTGGCTAGAAAATCGATTTTCTTGACTTTTTGAAACCTCAGTATTTTTGGTATATATAGGCTTATTATGAGGTGATACATCCATTTCTATGATTTTTAAGCAGTTTGAAAGAAGTGAAGTAAACGCGATTTTACACTCACTAGGGGCTAGAAAATCGAATTTCTTGACTTTCTGAAAACTGAGTATTTTTGGTATATAGAGGCTTATTATAAGTTAATACATCTATTTATATGATTTTTTCGAAGCTTGAAAGAAGTGAAGTAAACGCGATTTTAGAATCACTAGGGGCTAGAAAATCAATTTTCTTGACTTGTTGAAAAATCAATATTCTTGGTATATATAGGCTTATTATGAGGTGATACATCCATTTATATGATTTTTAAGCAGTTTGAAATTAGTGAATTAAACGCGATCTTACACTAACTAGGGGCTAGAAAATGGAATTTCTTCACTTTTTAAAAACTCAGTCTTCTTGGTATATATAGGGTTATTATGACGTGAAACAACCATTTATATGATTTTTTGGAAGATTGAAAGAATTGAAGAAAACGCGATTTTAACTCACTAGGGGATAGAAAATCGATTTTCTTGACTTGTTGAAAAATCCATATTCTTGGTATATATAGGCTTATTATGAGGTGATACATCCATTTATATGATTTTTAAGCAGTTTGAAAGTAGTGAAGTAAACGCGATTTTACATTAACTAGGGGCTATAAAATCGAATTTCTTGACTTGTTGAAAAATCAATATTCCTGGTATATATAGGCTGATTATGATTTGATACATCCATTTATATGATTTTTAAGCAGTTTGAAAGTAGTGAAGTAAACGCGATTTTACACTAACTAGGGGCTAGAAAATCGAATTTCTTCAGTTTTTAAAAACTCTGTCTTCTTGGTATATATAGGCTTATTATGACGTGAAACAACCATTTATATGATTTTTTGGAAGATTGAAAGAAGTGAGGAAAACGCGATTTTACACTCACTAGGGGATAGAAAATCGATTTTCTTGACTTGTTAAAAACTCATTATTCTTGGTATATAGAGGCATATTATGAGGTAATACATCAATTTATATGATTTTTAAGCAGTTTGAAAGAAGTGAAGTAAACGCAATTTTACTTTCACTAGTGACTAGAAAATCGATTTTCTTGACTTTTGGAAACTCAGTATTTTTGGTATATAGAGGCTTATTATAAGTTAATACATCGATTTATATGATTTTTAATCGGTTTGAAAGAAGTGAAGTAAACGCGATTTTACAATCACTAGGGGCTAGAAAATCGAATTTCTTCGCTTTTTAAAAACTCAGTATTCTTGGTATATAGAGGCTTATTTTGAGGTGATACATCCATTTATATGATTTTTAGGCAGTTTGAAAGCAGTGAAGTAAACGCGATTTTACACTCACTAGTGGCTAGAAAATCGAATTTCTTGACTTACTAAAAACTCAGTTATCTTGGTATATATAGGCTTATTATGACGTGAAACAACCATTCATATGATTTTTTCGAAGTTTGAAAGAAGTAAAGTAAACGCGATTTTACACCCACTAGGAGCTAGAAAATCAATTGTTTGGACTTGTTAAAAACTCAAAATTCTTGGTATATAGAGGCTTATTTTGAGGTGATACATCCATTTATATGATTTTTAGGCAGTTTGAAAGCAGTGAAGTAAACGCGATTTTACACTCACTAGTGGCTAGAAAATCTATTTTCTTGACTTTTTGAAAACTCAGTATTTTTGGTATATAGAGGCTTATTATAAGTTAATACATCGATTTATATGATTTTTAAGCAGTTTGAAAGAAGTGAAGTAAACGCGATTTTACAATCACTAGGGGCTAGAAAATCGAATTTCTTCGCTTTTTAAAAACTCAGTATTCTTGGTATATATAGGCTTATTATAGCGTGAAACAACCATTTATATGATTTTTTCGAAGTTTGAAAGAAGTGAAGTAAACGCGATTTTACACTCACTAGAGGCTAGAAAATCGATTTTCTTGACTTGTTGAAAAATCAATATTCTTGGTATATAGAGACATATTATGAGGTAATACATCAATTTATATGATTTTTAAGCAGTTGAAAGAAGTGAAGTAAACGCAATTTTACTTTCACTAGTGGCTAGAAAATCGATTTTCTTGACTTTTTGAAAACTCAGTATTTTTGGTATATAGAGGCTTATTATGATGTAATACATCAATTTATATGATTTTTAAGCAGTTTGAAGGATGTGAAGTAAACGCGATTTTACACTCACTAGTGGCTAGAAAATCGATTTTCTTGACTTTTTGAAACCTCAGTATTTTTGGTATATAGAGGCTTATTATGAGGTAATACATCAATTTATATGATTTTTAAGCAGTTTGAAAACAAGTGAAGTAAACGCGATTTTACACTCACTAGTGGCTAGAAAATCGAATTTCTTGACTTTTTAAAAACTCAGTATTCTGGTATATATAGGCTTGTTATGACGTGAAACAACCATTTATATGATTTTTTCGAAGTTTGAAAGAAGTGAAGTAAACGCGATTTTACACTCACTAGGGGCTAGATAATCGATTTTCTTGACTTGTTAAAAACTCAATATTCTTGGTATATAGAGGCCTATTATGAGGTGAAACATCCATTTAGATAATTTTTAAGCAGTTTGAAAGAAGTGAAGTAAACGCGATTTTACACTCACTAGGTCCTAGAAAATCGAATTTCTTGACTTTTTGAAAACTCAGTATTTTTGGTATATAGAGGCTTATTATGACGTAATACATCAATTTATATGATTTTTAAGCAGTTTGAAAGAAGTGAAGTAAACGCGATTTTACACTCACTAGTGGCTAGAAAATCGATTTTCTTGACTTTTTGAAACCTCAGTATTTTTGGTATATAGAGGCTTATTATAAGTTAATACATCGATTTATATGATTTTTAATCGGTTTGAAAGAAGTGAAGTAAACGCGATTTTACAATCACTAAGGGGCTAGTAAATCGAATTTCTTCGCTTTTTAAAAACTCAGTATTCTTGGTATATATAGGCTTATTATGGCGTGAAACAACCATTTATATGATTTTTTCGAAGTTTGAAAGAAGTGAAGTAAACGCGATATTACAATCACTAGTGGCAAGAAAATCATATTTCTTGACTTTTTAAAAAATCAGTATTCTTGGTATATATAGGCTTATTATGACGTGAAACAACCATTTATATGATTTTTTCGAAGTTTGAAAGAAGTGAAGTAAACGCGATTTTACACTCACTAGGGGCTAGAAAATCGATTTTCTTGACTTGTTAAAAACTCAATATTCTTGGTATATAGAGGCTTATTATGAGGTGATACATCCATTAGATGACTTTTAAGCAGTTTGAAAGAAGTGAAGTAAACGCGATTTTACACTCACTAGGTCCTAGAAAATCGAATTTCTTGACTGTTTGAAAACTCAGTATTTTTGGTATATATAGGCTTATTATGACGTAATACATCAATTTATATGATTTTTAAGCAGTTTGAAAGAAGTGAAGTAAACGCGATTTTACACTCACTAGTGGCTAGAAAATCGATTTTCTTGACTTTTTAAAACCTCAGTATTTTTGGTATATAGAGGCTTATTATGAGGTAATACATCAATTTATATGATTTTTAAGCAGTTTGAAAAGAAGTGAAGTAAACGCGATTTTACACTCACTAGTGGCTAGAAAATCGAATTTCTTGACTTTTTAAAAACTCAGTATTCTGGTATATATAGGCTTGTTATGACGTGAAAAAACCATTTATATGATTTTTTCGAAGTTTGAAAGAAGTGAAGTAAACGCGATTTTACACTCACTAGGGGCTAGATAATCGATTTTCTTGACTTGTTAAAAACTCAATATTCTTGGTATATAGAGGCTTATTATGAGATGAAACATCCATTTAGATAATTTTTAAGCAGTTTGAAAGAAGTGAAGTAAACGCGATTTTACACTCACTAGGGGCAAGAAAATCGAATTTCATGACTTTTTAAAAACTCATTATCCTTGGTATATATAAGCTTATTATGACGTTAAACAACCATTTATGCTTTTTACGAAGTTTGAAAGAAGTAAAGTAAACGCGATTTTACACTCAATAGAGGCTAGAAAATCGAATTTCTTGACTTTTTGAAAACTCAGTATTTTTGGTATATAGAGGCTTATTATGAGGTAATACATCAATTTATATGATTTTTAAGCAGTTTGAAAGAAGTGAAGTAAACGCGATTTTACACTCACTAGTGGCTAGAAAATCGATTTTCTTGACTTTTTGAAACCTCAGTATTTTTGGTATATATAGGCTTATTATGAGGTGATACATCCATTTCTATGATTTTTAAGCAGTTTGAAAGAAGTGAAGTAAACGCGATTTTACACTCACTAGGGGCTAGAAAATCGAATTTCTTGACTTTTTGAAAACTGAGTATTTTTGGTATATAGAGGCTTATTATAAGTTAATACATCGATTTATATGATTTTTTCGAAGCTTGAAAGAAGTGAAGTAAACGCGATTTTAGAATCACTAGGGGCTAGAAAATCAATTTTCTTGACTTGTTGAAAAATCAATATTCTTGGTATATATAGGCTTATTATGAGGTGATACATCCATTTATATGATTTTTAAGCAGTTTGAAATTAGTGAAGTAAACGCGATTTTACACTAACTAGGGGCTAGAAAATGGAATTTCTTCACTTTTTAAAAACTCAGTCTTCTTGGTATATATAGGGTTATTATGACGTGAAACAACCATTTATATGATTTTTTGGAAGATTGAAAGAATTGAAGAAAACGCGATTTTAACTCACTAGGGGATAGAAAATCGATTTTCTTGACTTGTCAAAAACCCAATATTCTTGGTATATAGAGGCTTATTATGAGGTAATACATCAATTTATATGATTTTTAAGCAGTTTGAAAGAAGTGAAGTAAACGCGATTTTACACTCACTAGTGGCTAGAAAATCTATTTTCTTGACTTTTTGAAAACTCAGTATTTTTGGTATATAGAGGCTTATTATAAGTTAATACATCGATTTATATGATTTTTAAGCAGTTTGAAAGAAGTGAAGTAAACGCGATTTTACAATCACTAGGGGCTAGAAAATCGAATTTCTTCGCTTTTTAAAAACTCAGTATTCTTGGTATATATAGGCTTATTATAGCGTGAAACAACCATTTATATGATTTTTTCGAAGTTTGAAAGAAGTGAAGTAAACGCGATTTTACACTCACTAGGGGCTAGAAAATCGATTTTCTTGACTTGTTGAAAAATCAATATTCTTGGTATATATAGGCTTATTATGAGGTGATACATCCATTTATATGATTCTTAAGCAGTTTGAAAGTAGTGAAGTAAACGCGATTTTACATTAACTAGGGGCTAGAAAATCGAATTTCTTGACTTGTTGAAAAATCAATATTCCTGGTATATATAGGCTGATACATCTGATACATCCATTTATATGATTTTTAAGCAGTTTGAAAGTAGTGAAGTAAACGCGATTTTACACTAACTAGGGGCTAGAAAATCGAATTTCTTCAGTTTTTAAAAACTCTGTCTTCTTGGTATATATAGGCTTATTATGACGTGAAACAACCATTTATATGATTTTTTCGTAGTTTGAAAGAAGTAAAGTAAACGCGATTTTACACCCACTAGGAGCTAGAAAATCAATTGTTTGGACTTGTTAAAAACTCAAAATTCTTGGTATATAGAGGCTTATTTTGAGGTGATACATCCATTTATATGATTTTTAGGCAGTTTGAAAGCAGTGAAGTAAACGCGATTTTACACTCACTAGTGGCTAGAAAATCTATTTTCTTGACTTTTTGAAAACTCAGTATTTTTGGTATATAGAGGCTTATTATAAGTTAATACATCGATTTATATGATTTTTAAGCAGTTTGAAAGAAGTGAAGTAAACGCGATTTTACAATCACTAGGGGCTAGAAAATCGAATTTCTTCGCTTTTTAAAAACTCAGTATTCTTGGTATATATAGGCTTATTATAGCGTGAAACAACCATTTATATGATTTTTTCGAAGTTTGAAAGAAGTGAAGTAAACGCGATTTTACACTCACTAGAGGCTAGAAAATCGATGTTCTTGACTTGTTGAAAAATCAATATTCTTGGTATATAGAGACATATTATGAGGTAATACATCAATTTATATGATTTTTAAGCAGTTTGAAAGAAGTGAAGTAAACGCAATTTTACTTTCACTAGTGGCTAGAAAATCGATTTTCTTGACTTTTTGAAAACTCAGTATTTTTGGTATATAGAGGCTTATTATGACGTAATACATCAATTTATATGATTTTTAAGCAGTTTGAAGGAAGTGAAGTAAACGCGATTTTACACTCACTAGTGGCTAGAAAATCGATTTTCTTGACTTTTTGAAACCTCAGTATTTTTGGTATATAGAGGCTTATTATGAGGTAATACATCAATTTATATGATTTTTAAGCAGTTTGAAAACAAGTGAAGTAAACGCGATTTTACACTCACTAGTGGCTAGAAAATCGATTTTCTTGACTTTTTGAAACCTCAGTATTTTTGGTATATAGAGGCTTATTATAAGTTAATACATCGATTTATATGATTTTTAATCGGTTTGAAAGAAGTGAAGTAAACGCGATTTTACAATCACTAAGGGGCTAGTAAATCGAATTTCTTCGCTTTTTAAAAACTCAGTATTCTTGGTATATATAGGCTTATTATGGCGTGAAACAACCATTTATATGATTTTTTCGAAGTTTGAAAGAAGTGAAGTAAACGCGATATTACAATCACTAGTGGCAAGAAAATCATATTTCTTGACTTTTTAAAAAATCAGTATTCTTGGTATATATAGGCTTATTATGACGTGAAACAACCATTTATATGATTTTTTCGAAGTTTGAAAGAAGTGAAGTAAACGCGATTTTACACTCACTAGGGGCTAGAAAATCGATTTTCTTGACTTGTTAAAAACTCAATATTCTTGGTATATAGAGGCTTATTATGAGGTGATACATCCATTAGATGACTTTTAAGCAGTTTGAAAGAAGTGAAGTAAACGCGATTTTACACTCACTAGGTCCTAGAAAATCGAATTTCTTGACTTTTTGAAAACTCAGTATTTTTGGTATATATAGGCTTATTATGACGTAATACATCAATTTATATGATTTTTAAGCAGTTTGAAAGAAGTGAAGTAAACGCGATTTTACACTCACTAGTGGCTAGAAAATCGATTTTCTTGACTTTTTAAAACCTCAGTATTTTTGGTATATAGAGGCTTATTATGAGGTAATACATCAATTTATATGATTTTTAAGCAGTTTGAAAAGAAGTGAAGTAAACGCGATTTTACACTCACTAGTGGCTAGAAAATCGAATTTCTTGACTTTTTAAAAACTCAGTATTCTGGTATATATAGGCTTGTTATGACGTGAAACAACCATTTATATGATTTTTTCGAAGTTTGAAAGAAGTGAAGTAAACGCGATTTTACACTCACTAGGGGCTAGATAATCGATTTTCTTGACTTGTTAAAAACTCAATATTCTTGGTATATAGAGGCTTATTATGAGATGAAACATCCATTTAGATAATTTTTAAGCAGTTTGAAAGAAGTGAAGTAAACGCGATTTTACACTCACTAGGGGCAAGAAAATCGAATTTCATGACTTTTTAAAAACTCATTATCCTTGGTATATATAAGCTTATTATGACGTGAAACAACCATTTATGCTTTTTACGAAGTTTGAAAGAAGTAAAGTAAACGCGATTTTACACTCAATAGAGGCTAGAAAATCGAATTTCTTGACTTTTTGAAAACTCAGTATTTTTGGTATATAGAGGCTTATTATGAGGTAATACATCAATTTATATGATTTTTAAGCAGTTTGAAAGAAGTGAAGTAAACGCGATTTTACACTCACTAGTGGCTAGAAAATCGATTTTCTTGACTTTTTGAAACCTCAGTATTTTTGGTATATATAGGCTTATTATGAGGTGATACATCCATTTCTATGATTTTTAAGCAGTTTGAAAGAAGTGAAGTAAACGCGATTTTACACTCACTAGGGGCTAGAAAATCGAATTTCTTGACTTTTTGAAAACTGAGTATTTTTGGTATATAGAGGCTTATTATAAGTTAATACATCGATTTATATGATTTTTTCGAAGCTTGAAAGAAGTGAAGTAAACGCGATTTTAGAATCACTAGGGGCTAGAAAATCAATTTTCTTGACTTGTTGAAAAATCAATATTCTTGGTATATATAGGCTTATTATGAGGTGATACATCCATTTATATGATTTTTAAGCAGTTTGAAATTAGTGAAGTAAACGCGATTTTACACTAACTAGGGGCTAGAAAATGGAATTTCTTCACTTTTTAAAAACTCAGTCTTCTTGGTATATATAGGGTTATTATGACGTGAAACAACCATTTATATGATTTTTTGGAAGATTGAAAGAATTGAAGAAAACGCGATTTTAACTCACTAGGGGATAGAAAATCGATTTTCTTGACTTGTCAAAAACCCAATATTCTTGGTATATAGAGGCTTATTATGAGGTAATACATCAATTTATATGATTTTTAAGCAGTTTGAAAGAAGTGAAGTAAACGCGATTTTACACTCACTAGTGGCTAGAAAATCTATTTTCTTGACTTTTTGAAAACTCAGTATTTTTGGTATATAGAGGCTTATTATAAGTTAATACATCGATTTATATGATTTTTAAGCAGTTTGAAAGAAGTGAAGTAAACGCGATTTTACAATCACTAGGGGCTAGAAAATCGAATTTCTTCGCTTTTTAAAAACTCAGTATTCTTGGTATATATAGGCTTATTATAGCGTGAAACAACCATTTATATGATTTTTTCGAAGTTTGAAAGAAGTGAAGTAAACGCGATTTTACACTCACTAGGGGCTAGAAAATCGATTTTCTTGACTTGTTGAAAAATCAATATTCTTGGTATATATAGGCTTATTATGAGGTGATACATCCATTTATATGATTCTTAAGCAGTTTGAAAGTAGTGAAGTAAACGCGATTTTACATTAACTAGGGGCTAGAAAATCGAATTTCTTGACTTGTTGAAAAATCAATATTCCTGGTATATATAGGCTGATTATGATTTGATACATCCATTTATATGATTTTTAAGCAGTTTGAAAGTAGTGAAGTAAACGCGATTTTACACTAACTAGGGGCTAGAAAATCGAATTTCTTCAGTTTTTAAAAACTCTGTCTTCTTGGTATATATAGGCTTATTATGACGTGAAACAACCATTTATATGATTTTTTGGAAGATTGAAAGAAGTGAGGAAAACGCGATTTTACACTCACTAGGGGATAGAAAATCGATTTTCTTGACTTGTTAAAAACTCATTATTCTTGGTATATAGAGGCATATTATGAGGTAATACATCAATTTATATGATTTTTAAGCAGTTTGAAAGAAGTGAAGTAAACGCAATTTTACTTTCACTAGTGGCTAGAAAATCGATTTTCTTGACTTTTTGGAAACTCAGTATTTTTGGTATATAGAGGCTTATTATAAGTTAATACATCGATTTATATGATTTTTAATCGGTTTGAAAGAAGTGAAGTAAACGCGATTTTACAATCACTAGGGGCTAGAAAATCGAATTTCTTCGCTTTTTAAAAACTCAGTATTCTTGGTATATAGAGGCTTATTTTGAGGTGATACATCCATTTATATGATTTTTAGGCAGTTTGAAAGCAGTGAAGTAAACGCGATTTTACACTCACTAGTGGCTAGAAAATCGAATTTCTTGACTTACTAAAAACTCAGTTATCTTGGTATATATAGGCTTATTATGACGTGAAACAACCATTCATATGATTTTTTCGAAGTTTGAAAGAAGTAAAGTAAACGCGATTTTACACTCACTAGGAGCTAGAAAATCAATTGTTTGGACTTGTTAAAAACTCAAAATTCTTGGTATATAGAGGCTTATTTTGAGGTGATACATCCATTTATATGATTTTTAGGCAGTTTGAAAGCAGTGAAGTAAACGCGATTTTACACTCACTAGTGGCTAGAAAATCTATTTTCTTGACTTTTTGAAAACTCAGTATTTTTGGTATATAGAGGCTTATTATAAGTTAATACATCGATTTATATGATTTTTAAGCAGTTTGAAAGAAGTGAAGTAAACGCGATTTTACAATCACTAGGGGCTAGAAAATCGAATTTCTTCGCTTTTTAAAAACTCAGTATTCTTGGTATATATAGGCTTATTATAGCGTGAAACAACCATTTATATGATTTTTTCGAAGTTTGAAAGAAGTGAAGTAAACGCGATTTTACACTCACTAGGGGCTAGAAAATCGATTTTCTTGACTTGTTGAGAAATCAATATTCTTGGTATATATAGGCTTATTATGAGGTGATACATCCATTTATATGATTTTTAAGCAGTTTGAAAGTAGTGAAGTAAACGCGATTTTACACTAACTAGGGGCTAGAAAATCGAATTTCTTGACTTGTTGAAAAATCAATATTCTTGGTATATATAGGCTTATTATGAGGTGATACATCCATTTATATGATTTTTAAGCAGTTTGAAAGTAGTGAAGTAAACGCGATTTTACACTAACTAGGGGCTAGAAAATCGAATTTCTTCACTTTTTAAAAACTCTGTCTTCTTGGTATATATAGGCTTATTATGACGTGAAACAACCATTTATATGATTTTTTGGAAGATTGAAAGAAGTGAGTAAAACGCGATTTTACACTCACTAGGGGATAGAAAATCGATTTTCTTGACTTGTTAAAAACTCAATATTCTTGGTATATAGAGGCTTATTATGAGGTGATACATCCATTAGATGACTTTTAAGCAGTTTGAAAGAAGTGAAGTAAACGCGATTTTACACTCACTAGGTCCTAGAAAATCGAGTTTCTTGACTTTTTGAAAACTCAGTATTTTTGGTATATATAGGCTTATTATAACGTAATACATCAATTTATATGATTTTTTCGAAGTTTGAAAGAAGTGAAGTAAACGCGATTTTACACTCACTAGGGGCTAGAAAATCGATTTTCTTGACTTGTTGAGAAATCAATATTCTTGGTATATATAGGCTTATTATGAGGTGATACATCCATTTATATGATTTTTAAGCAGTTTGAAAGTAGTGAAGTAAACGCGATTTTACACTAACTAGGGGCTAGAAAATCGAATTTCTTGACTTGTTGAAAAATCAATATTCTTGGTATATAGAGGCATATTATGAGGTAATACATCAATTTATATGATTTTTAAGCAGTTTGAAAGAAGTGAAGTAAACGCAATTTTACTTTCACTAGTGGCTAGAAAATCGATTTTCTTGACTTTTTGGAAACTCAGTATTTTTGGTATATAGAGGCTTATTATAAGTTAATACATCGATTTATATGATTTTTAATCGGTTTGAAAGAAGTGAAGTAAACGCGATTTTACAATCACTAAGGGGCTAGTAAATCGAATTTCTTCGCTTTTTAAAAACTCAGTATTCTTGGTATATATAGGCTTATTATGGCGTGAAACAACCATTTATATGATTTTTTCGAAGTTTGAAAGAAGTGAAGTAAACGCGATATTACAATCACTAGTGGCAAGAAAATCATATTTCTTGACTTTTTAAAAAATCAGTATTCTTGGTATATATAGGCTTATTATGACGTGAAACAACCATTTATATGATTTTTTCGAAGTTTGAAAGAAGTGAAGTAAACGCGATTTTACACTCACTAGGGGCTAGAAAATCGATTTTCTTGACTTGTTAAAAACTCAATATTCTTGGTATATAGAGGCTTATTATGAGGTGATACATCCATTAGATGACTTTTAAGCAGTTTGAAAGAAGTGAAGTAAACGCGATTTTACACTCACTAGGTCCTAGAAAATCGAATTTCTTGACTTTTTGAAAACTCAGTATTTTTGGTATATATAGGCTTATTATGACGTAATACATCAATTTATATGATTTTTAAGCAGTTTGAAAGAAGTGAAGTAAACGCGATTTTACACTCACTAGTGGCTAGAAAATCGATTTTCTTGACTTTTTGAAACCTCAGTATTTTTGGTATATAGAGGCTTATTATGAGGTAATACATCAATTTATACGATTTTTAAGCAGTTTGAAAAGAAGTGAAGTAAACGCGATTTTACACTCACTAGTGGCTAGAAAATCGAATTTCTTGACTTTTTAAAAACTCAGTATTCTGGTATATATAGGCTTGTTATGACGTGAAACAACCATTTATATGATTTTTTCGAAGTTTGAAAGAAGTGAAGTAAACGCGATTTTACACTCACTAGGGGCTAGATAATCGATTTTCTTGACTTGTTAAAAACTCAATATTCTTGGAATATAGAGGCTTATTATGAGGTGAAACATCCATTTAGATAATTTTTAAGCAGTTTGAAAGAAGTGAAGTAAACGCGATTTTACACTCACTAGTGGCTAGAAAATCGAATTTCTTGACTTTTTAAAAACTCAGTATTCTGGTATATATAGGCTTGTTATGACGTGAAACAACCATTTATATGATTTTTTCGAAGTTTGAAAGAAGTGAAGTAAACGCGATTTTACACTCACTAGGGGCTAGATAATCGATTTTCTTGACTTGTTAAAAACTCAATATTCTTGGTATATAGAGGCTTATTATGAGGTGAAACATCCATTTAGATAATTTTTAAGCAGTTTGAAAGAAGTGAAGTAAACGCGATTTTACACTCACTAGGGGCAAGAAAATCGAATTTCATGACTTTTTAAAAACTCATTATCCTTGGTATATATAAGCTTATTATGACGTGAAACAACCATTTATGTTTTTTACGAAGTTTGAAAGAAGTAAAGTAAGCGCGATTTTACACTCAATAGAGGCTAGAAAATCGAATTTCTTGACTTTTTGAAAACTCAGTATTTTTGGTATATAGAGGCTTATTATGAGGTAATACATCAATTTATATGATTTTTAAGCAGTTTGAAAGAAGTGAAGTAAACGCGATTTTACACTCACTAGTGGCTAGAAAATCGATTTTCTTGACTTTTTGAAACCTCAGTATTTTTGGTATATATAGGCTTATTATGAGGTGATACATCCATTTCTATGATTTTTAAGCAGTTTGAAAGAAGTGAAGTAAACGCGATTTTACACTCACTAGGGGCTAGAAAATCGAATTTCTTGACTTTCTGAAAACTGAGTATTTTTGGTATATAGAGGCTTATTATAAGTTAATACATCTATTTATATGATTTTTTCGAAGCTTGAAAGAAGTGAAGTAAACGCGATTTTAGAATCACTAGGGGCTAGAAAATCAATTTTCTTGACTTGTTGAAAAATCAATATTCTTGGTATATATAGGCTTATTATGAGGTGATACATCCATTTATATGATTTTTAAGCAGTTTGAAATTAGTGAATTAAACGCGATCTTACACTAACTAGGGGCTAGAAAATGGAATTTCTTCACTTTTTAAAAACTCAGTCTTCTTGGTATATATAGGGTTATTATGACGTGAAACAACCATTTATATGATTTTTTGGAAGATTGAAAGAATTGAAGAAAACGCGATTTTAACTCACTAGGGGATAGAAAATCGATTTTCTTGACTTGTTGAAAAATCCATATTCTTGGTATATATAGGCTTATTATGAGGTGATACATCCATTTATATGATTTTTAAGCAGTTTGAAAGTAGTGAAGTAAACGCGATTTTACATTAACTAGGGGCTATAAAATCGAATTTCTTGACTTGTTGAAAAATCAATATTCCTGGTATATATAGGCTGATTATGATTTGATACATCCATTTATATGATTTTTAAGCAGTTTGAAAGTAGTGAAGTAAACGCGATTTTACACTAACTAGGGGCTAGAAAATCGAATTTCTTCAGTTTTTAAAAACTCTGTCTTCTTGGTATATATAGGCTTATTATGACGTGAAACAACCATTTATATGATTTTTTGGAAGATTGAAAGAAGTGAGGAAAACGCGATTTTACACTCACTAGGGGATAGAAAATCGATTTTCTTGACTTGTTAAAAACTCATTATTCTTGGTATATAGAGGCATATTATGAGGTAATACATCAATTTATATGATTTTTAAGCAGTTTGAAAGAAGTGAAGTAAACGCAATTTTACTTTCACTAGTGACTAGAAAATCGATTTTCTTGACTTTTGGAAACTCAGTATTTTTGGTATATAGAGGCTTATTATAAGTTAATACATCGATTTATATGATTTTTAATCGGTTTGAAAGAAGTGAAGTAAACGCGATTTTACAATCACTAGGGGCTAGAAAATCGAATTTCTTCGCTTTTTAAAAACTCAGTATTCTTGGTATATAGAGGCTTATTTTGAGGTGATACATCCATTTATATGATTTTTAGGCAGTTTGAAAGCAGTGAAGTAAACGCGATTTTACACTCACTAGTGGCTAGAAAATCGAATTTCTTGACTTACTAAAAACTCAGTTATCTTGGTATATATAGGCTTATTATGACGTGAAACAACCATTTATATGATTTTTTCGAAGTTTGAAAGAAGTAAAGTAAACGCGATTTTACACCCACTAGGAGCTAGAAAATCAATTGTTTGGACTTGTTAAAAACTCAAAATTCTTGGTATATAGAGGCTTATTTTGAGGTGATACATCCATTTATATGATTTTTAGGCAGTTTGAAAGCAGTGAAGTAAACGCGATTTTACACTCACTAGTGGCTAGAAAATCTATTTTCTTGACTTTTTGAAAACTCAGTATTTTTGGTATATAGAGGCTTATTATAAGTTAATACATCGATTTATATGATTTTTAAGCAGTTTGAAAGAAGTGAAGTAAACGCGATTTTACAATCACTAGGGGCTAGAAAATCGAATTTCTTCGCTTTTTAAAAACTCAGTATTCTTGGTATATATAGGCTTATTATAGCGTGAAACAACCATTTATATGATTTTTTCGAAGTTTGAAAGAAGTGAAGTAAACGCGATTTTACACTCACTAGAGGCTAGAAAATCGATTTTCTTGACTTGTTGAAAAATCAATATTCTTGGTATATAGAGACATATTATGAGGTAATACATCAATTTATATGATTTTTAAGCAGTTGAAAGAAGTGAAGTAAACGCAATTTTACTTTCACTAGTGGCTAGAAAATCGATTTTCTTGACTTTTTGAAAACTCAGTATTTTTGGTATATAGAGGCTTATTATGATGTAATACATCAATTTATATGATTTTTAAGCAGTTTGAAGGATGTGAAGTAAACGCGATTTTACACTCACTAGTGGCTAGAAAATCGATTTTCTTGACTTTTTGAAACCTCAGTATTTTTGGTATATAGAGGCTTATTATGAGGTAATACATCAATTTATATGATTTTTAAGCAGTTTGAAAACAAGTGAAGTAAACGCGATTTTACACTCACTAGTGGCTAGAAAATCGAATTTCTTGACTTTTTAAAAACTCAGTATTCTGGTATATATAGGCTTGTTATGACGTGAAACAACCATTTATATGATTTTTTCGAAGTTTGAAAGAAGTGAAGTAAACGCGATTTTACACTCACTAGGGGCTAGATAATCGATTTTCTTGACTTGTTAAAAACTCAATATTCTTGGTATATAGAGGCCTATTATGAGGTGAAACATCCATTTAGATAATTTTTAAGCAGTTTGAAAGAAGTGAAGTAAACGCGATTTTACACTCACTAGGTCCTAGAAAATCGAATTTCTTGACTTTTTGAAAACTCAGTATTTTTGGTATATAGAGGCTTATTATGACGTAATACATCAATTTATATGATTTTTAAGCAGTTTGAAAGAAGTGAAGTAAACGCGATTTTACACTCACTAGTGGCTAGAAAATCGATTTTCTTGACTTTTTGAAACCTCAGTATTTTTGGTATATAGAGGCTTATTATAAGTTAATACATCGATTTATATGATTTTTAATCGGTTTGAAAGAAGTGAAGTAAACGCGATTTTACAATCACTAAGGGGCTAGTAAATCGAATTTCTTCGCTTTTTAAAAACTCAGTATTCTTGGTATATATAGGCTTATTATGGCGTGAAACAACCATTTATATGATTTTTTCGAAGTTTGAAAGAAGTGAAGTAAACGCGATATTACAATCACTAGTGGCAAGAAAATCATATTTCTTGACTTTTTAAAAAATCAGTATTCTTGGTATATATAGGCTTATTATGACGTGAAACAACCATTTATATGATTTTTTCGAAGTTTGAAAGAAGTGAAGTAAACGCGATTTTACACTCACTAGGGGCTAGAAAATCGATTTTCTTGACTTGTTAAAAACTCAATATTCTTGGTATATAGAGGCTTATTATGAGGTGATACATCCATTAGATGACTTTTAAGCAGTTTGAAAGAAGTGAAGTAAACGCGATTTTACACTCACTAGGTCCTAGAAAATCGAATTTCTTGACTGTTTGAAAACTCAGTATTTTTGGTATATATAGGCTTATTATGACGTAATACATCAATTTATATGATTTTTAAGCAGTTTGAAAGAAGTGAAGTAAACGCGATTTTACACTCACTAGTGGCTAGAAAATCGATTTTCTTGACTTTTTAAAACCTCAGTATTTTTGGTATATAGAGGCTTATTATGAGGTAATACATCAATTTATATGATTTTTAAGCAGTTTGAAAAGAAGTGAAGTAAACGCGATTTTACACTCACTAGTGGCTAGAAAATCGAATTTCTTGACTTTTTAAAAACTCAGTATTCTGGTATATATAGGCTTGTTATGACGTGAAAAAACCATTTATATGATTTTTTCGAAGTTTGAAAGAAGTGAAGTAAACGCGATTTTACACTCACTAGGGGCTAGATAATCGATTTTCTTGACTTGTTAAAAACTCAATATTCTTGGTATATAGAGGCTTATTATGAGATGAAACATCCATTTAGATAATTTTTAAGCAGTTTGAAAGAAGTGAAGTAAACGCGATTTTACACTCACTAGGGGCAAGAAAATCGAATTTCATGACTTTTTAAAAACTCATTATCCTTGGTATATATAAGCTTATTATGACGTTAAACAACCATTTATGCTTTTTACGAAGTTTGAAAGAAGTAAAGTAAACGCGATTTTACACTCAATAGAGGCTAGAAAATCGAATTTCTTGACTTTTTGAAAACTCAGTATTTTTGGTATATAGAGGCTTATTATGAGGTAATACATCAATTTATATGATTTTTAAGCAGTTTGAAAGAAGTGAAGTAAACGCGATTTTACACTCACTAGTGGCTAGAAAATCGATTTTCTTGACTTTTTGAAACCTCAGTATTTTTGGTATATATAGGCTTATTATGAGGTGATACATCCATTTCTATGATTTTTAAGCAGTTTGAAAGAAGTGAAGT
Organism: Deroplatys truncata; assembly: GCA_030765065.1. Lineage (NCBI taxonomy): Eukaryota > Metazoa > Arthropoda > Insecta > Mantodea > Mantidae > Deroplatys > Deroplatys truncata. The sequence continues at coordinate 53,429 of JAUKNL010000387.1, read as the reverse complement.
AAACGCGATTTTACACTCACTAGGGGCTAGAAAATCGAATTTCTTGACTTTTTGAAAACTGAGTATTTTTGGTATATAGAGGCTTATTATAAGTTAATACATCGATTTATATGATTTTTTCGAAGCTTGAAAGAAGTGAAGTAAACGCGATTTTAGAATCACTAGGGGCTAGAAAATCAATTTTCTTGACTTGTTGAAAAATCAATATTCTTGGTATATATAGGCTTATTATGAGGTGATACATCCATTTATATGATTTTTAAGCAGTTTGAAATTAGTGAAGTAAACGCGATTTTACACTAACTAGGGGCTAGAAAATGGAATTTCTTCACTTTTTAAAAACTCAGTCTTCTTGGTATATATAGGGTTATTATGACGTGAAACAACCATTTATATGATTTTTTGGAAGATTGAAAGAATTGAAGAAAACGCGATTTTAACTCACTAGGGGATAGAAAATCGATTTTCTTGACTTGTCAAAAACCCAATATTCTTGGTATATAGAGGCTTATTATGAGGTAATACATCAATTTATATGATTTTTAAGCAGTTTGAAAGAAGTGAAGTAAACGCGATTTTACACTCACTAGTGGCTAGAAAATCTATTTTCTTGACTTTTTGAAAACTCAGTATTTTTGGTATATAGAGGCTTATTATAAGTTAATACATCGATTTATATGATTTTTAAGCAGTTTGAAAGAAGTGAAGTAAACGCGATTTTACAATCACTAGGGGCTAGAAAATCGAATTTCTTCGCTTTTTAAAAACTCAGTATTCTTGGTATATATAGGCTTATTATAGCGTGAAACAACCATTTATATGATTTTTTCGAAGTTTGAAAGAAGTGAAGTAAACGCGATTTTACACTCACTAGGGGCTAGAAAATCGATTTTCTTGACTTGTTGAAAAATCAATATTCTTGGTATATATAGGCTTATTATGAGGTGATACATCCATTTATATGATTCTTAAGCAGTTTGAAAGTAGTGAAGTAAACGCGATTTTACATTAACTAGGGGCTAGAAAATCGAATTTCTTGACTTGTTGAAAAATCAATATTCCTGGTATATATAGGCTGATACATCTGATACATCCATTTATATGATTTTTAAGCAGTTTGAAAGTAGTGAAGTAAACGCGATTTTACACTAACTAGGGGCTAGAAAATCGAATTTCTTCAGTTTTTAAAAACTCTGTCTTCTTGGTATATATAGGCTTATTATGACGTGAAACAACCATTTATATGATTTTTTGGAAGATTGAAAGAAGTGAGGAAAACGCGATTTTACACTCACTAGGGGATAGAAAATCGATTTTCTTGACTTGTTAAAAACTCATTATTCTTGGTATATAGAGGCATATTATGAGGTAATACATCAATTTATATGATTTTTAAGCAGTTTGAAAGAAGTGAAGTAAACGCAATTTTACTTTCACTAGTGGCTAGAAAATCGATTTTCTTGACTTTTTGGAAACTCAGTATTTTTGGTATATAGAGGCTTATTATAAGTTAATACATCGATTTATATGATTTTTAATCGGTTTGCAAGAAGTGAAGTAAACGCGATTTTACAATCACTAGGGGCTAGAAAAACGAATTTCTTCGCTTTTTAAAAACTCAGTATTCTTGGTATATAGAGGCTTATTTTGAGGTGATACATCCATTTATATGATTTTTAGGCAGTTTGAAAGCAGTGAAGTAAACGCGATTTTACACTCACTAGTGTCTAGAAAATCGAATTTCTTGACTTACTAAAAACTCAGTTATCTTGGTATATATAGGCTTATTATGACGTGAAACAACCATTTATATGATTTTTTCGAAGTTTGAAAGAAGTAAAGTAAACGCGATTTTACACTCACTAGGAGCTAGAAAATCAATTGTTTGGACTTGTTAGAAACTCAAAATTCTTGGTATATAGAGGCTTATTTTGAGGTGATACATCCATTTATATGATTTTTAGGCAGTTTGAAAGCAGTGAAGTAAACGCGATTTTACACTCACTAGTGGCTAGAAAATCTATTTTCTTGACTTTTTGAAAACTCAGTATTTTTGGTATATAGAGGCTTATTATAAGTTAATACATCGATTTATATGATTTTTAAGCAGTTTGAAAGAAGTGAAGTAAACGAGATTTTACAATCACTAGGGGCTAGAAAATCGATTTTCTTGACTTGTTGAAAAATCAATATTCTTGGTATATATAGGCTGATTATGAGGTGATACATCCATTTATATGATTTTTAAGCAGTTTGAAAGTAGTGAAGTAAACGCGATTTTACACTAACTAGGGGCTAGAAAATCGAATTTCTTGACTTGTTGAAAAATCAATATTCTTGGTATATATAGGCTGATTATGAGGTGATACATCCATTTATATGATTTTTAAGCAGTTTGAAAGTAGTGAAGTAAACGCGATTTTACACTAACTAGGGGCTAGAAAATCGAATTTCTTCACTTTTTAAAAACTCTGTCTTCTTGGTATATATAGGCTTATTATGACGTGAAACAACCATTTATATGATTTTTTGGAAGATTGAAAGAAGTGAGTAAAACGCGATTTTACACTCACTAGGGGATAGAAAATCGATTTTCTTGACTTGTTAAAAACTCATTATTCTTGGTATATAGAGGCATATTATGAGGTAATACATCAATTTATATGATTTTTAAGCAGTTTGAAAGAAGTGAAGTAAACGCAATTTTACTTTCACTAGTGGCTAGAAAATCGATTTTCTTGACTTTTTGGAAACTCAGTATTTTTGGTATATAGATGCTTATTATAAGTTAATACATCGATTTATATGATTTTTAATCGGTTTGAAAGAAGTGAAGTAAACGCGATTTTACAATCACTAAGGGGCTAGTAAATCGAATTTCTTCGCTTTTTAAAAACTCAGTATTCTTGGTATATATAGGCTTATTATGGCGTGAAACAACCATTTATATGATTTTTTCGAAGTTTGAAAGAAGTGAAGTAAACGCGATATTACAATCACTAGTGGCAAGAAAATCATATTTCTTAACTTTTTAAAAAATCAGTATTCTTGGTATATATAGGCTTATTATGACGTGAAACAACCATTTATATGATTTTTTCGAAGTTTGAAAGAAGTGAAGTAAACGCGATTTTACACTCACTAGGGGCTAGAAAATCGATTTTCTTGACTTGTTAAAAACTCAATATTCTTGGTATATAGAGGCTTATTATGAGGTGATACATCCATTAGATGACTTTTAAGCAGTTTGAAAGAAGTGAAGTAAACGCGATTTTACACTCACTAGGTCCTAGAAAATCGAATTTCTTGACTTTTTGAAAACTCAGTATTTTTGGTATATAGAGGCTTATTATGACGTAATACATCAATTTATATGATTTTTAAGCAGTTTGAAAGAAGTGAAGTAAACGCGATTTTACACTCACTAGTGGCTAGAAAATCGATTTTCTTGACTTTTTGAAACCTCAGTATTTTTGGTATATAGAGGCTTATTATGAGGTAATACATCAATTTATATGATTTTTAAGCAGTTTGAAAAGAAGTGAAGTAAACGCGATTTTACACTCACTAGTGGCTAGAAAATCGAATTTCTTGACTTTTTAAAAACTCAGTATTCTGGTATATATAGGCTTGTTATGACGTGAAACAACCATTTATATGATTTTTTCGAAGTTTGAAAGAAGTGAAGTAAACGCGATTTTACACTCACTAGGGGCTAGATAATCGATTTTCTTGACTTGTTAAAAACTCAATATTCTTGGTATATAGAGGCTTATTATGAGGTGAAACATCCATTTAGATAATTTTTAAGCAGTTTGAAAGAAGTGAAGTAAACGCGATTTTACACTCACTAGGGGCAAGAAAATCGAATTTCATGACTTTTTAAAAACTCATTATCCTTGGTATATATAAGCTTATTATGACGTGAAACAACCATTTATGTTTTTTACGAAGTTTGAAAGAAGTAAAGTAAACGCGATTTTACACTCAATAGAGGCTAGAAAATCGAATTTCTTGACTTTTTGAAAACTCAGTATTTTTGGTATATAGAGGCTTATTATGAGGTAATACATCAATTTATATGATTTTTAAGCAGTTTGAAAGAAGTGAAGTAAACGCGATTTTACACTCACTAGTGGCTAGAAAATCGATTTTCTTGACTTTTTGAAACCTCAGTATTTTTGGTATATATAGGCTTATTATGAGGTGATACATCCATTTCTATGATTTTTAAGCAGTTTGAAAGAAGTGAAGTAAACGCGATTTTACACTCACTAGGGGCTAGAAAATCGAATTTCTTGACTTTTTGAAAACTGAGTATTTTTGGTATATAGAGGCTTATTATAAGTTAATACATCTATTTATATGATTTTTTCGAAGCTTGAAAGAAGTGAAGTAAACGCGATTTTAGAATCACTAGGGGCTAGAAAATCAATTTTCTTGACTTGTTGAAAAATCAATATTCTTGGTATATATAGGCTTATTATGAGGTGATACATCCATTTATATGATTTTTAAGCAGTTTGAAATTAGTGAAGTAAACGCGATTTTACACTAACTAGGGGCTAGAAAATGGAATTTCATCACTTTTTAAAAACTCAGTCTTCTTGGTATATATAGGGTTATTATGACGTGAAACAACCATTTATATGATTTTTTGGAAGATTGAAAGAATTGAAGAAAACGCGATTTTAACTCACTAGGGGATAGAAAATCGATTTTCCTGACTTGTTGAAAAATCCATATTCTTGGTATATATAGGCTTATTATGAGGTGATACATCCATTTATATGATTTTTAAGCAGTTTGAAAGTAGTGAAGTAAACGCGATTTTACATTAACTAGGGGCTATAAAATCGAATTTCTTGACTTGTTGAAAAATCAATATTCCTGGTATATATAGGCTGATTATGATTTGATACATCCATTTATATGATTTTTAAGCAGTTTGAAAGTAGTGAAGTAAACGCGATTTTACACTAACTAGGGGCTAGAAAATCGAATTTCTTCAGTTTTTAAAAACTCTGTCTTCTTGGTATATATAGGCTTATTATGACGTGAAACAACCATTTATATGATTTTTTGGAAGATTGAAAGAAGTGAGGAAAACGCGATTTTACACTCACTAGGGGATAGAAAATCGATTTTCTTGACTTGTTAAAAACTCATTATTCTTGGTATATAGAGGCATATTATGAGGTAATACATCAATTTATATGATTTTTAAGCAGTTTGAAAGAAGTGAAGTAAACGCAATTTTACTTTCACTAGTGACTAGAAAATCGATTTTCTTGACTTTTTGGAAACTCAGTATTTTTGGTATATAGAGGCTTATTATAAGTTAATACATCGATTTATATGATTTTTAATCGGTTTGAACGAAGTGAAGTAAACGCGATTTTACAATCACTAGGGGCTAGAAAATCGAATTTCTTCGCTTTTTAAAAACTCAGTATTCTTGGTATATAGAGGCTTATTTTGAGGTGATACATCCATTTATATGATTTTTAGGCAGTTTGAAAGCAGTGAAGTAAACGCGATTTTACACTCACTAGTGGCTAGAAAATCGAATTTCTTGACTTACTAAAAACTCAGTTATCTTGGTATATATAGGCTTATTATGACGTGAAACAACCATTTATATGATTTTTTCGAAGTTTGAAAGAAGTAAAGTAAACGCGATTTTACACCCACTAGGAGCTAGAAAATCAATTGTTTGGACTTGTTAAAAACTCAAAATTCTTGGTATATAGAGGCTTATTTTGAGGTGATACATCCATTTATATGATTTTTAGGCAGTTTGAAAGCAGTGAAGTAAACGCGATTTTACACTCACTAGTGGCTAGAAAATCTATTTTCTTGACTTTTTGAAAACTCAGTATTTTTGGTATATAGAGGCTTATTATAAGTTAATACATCGATTTATATGATTTTTAAGCAGTTTGAAAGAAGTGAAGTAAACGCGATTTTACAATCACTAGGGGCTAGAAAATCGAATTTCTTCGCTTTTTAAAAACTCAGTATTCTTGGTATATATAGGCTGATTATAGCGTGAAACAACCATTTATATGATTTTTTCGAAGTTTGAAAGAAGTGAAGTAAACGCGATTTTACACTCACTAGAGGCTAGAAAATCGATTTTCTTGACTTGTTGAAAAATCAATATTCTTGGTATATAGAGACATATTATGAGGTAATACATCAATTTATATGATTTTTAAGCAGTTTGAAAGAAGTGAAGTAAACGCAATTTTACTTTCACTAGTGGCTAGAAAATCGATTTTCTTGACTTTTTGAAAACTCAGTATTTTTGGTATATAGAGGCTTATTATGACGTAATACATCAATTTATATGATTTTTAAGCAGTTTGAAGGAAGTGAAGTAAACGCGATTTTACACTCACTAGTGGCTAGAAAATCGATTTTCTTGACTTTTTGAAACCTCAGTATTTTTGGTATATAGAGGCTTATTATGAGGTAATACATCAATTTATATGATTTTTAAGCAGTTTGAAAACAAGTGAAGTAAACGCGATTTTACACTCACTAGTGGCTAGAAAATCGATTTTCTTGACTTTTTGAAACCTCAGTATTTTTGGTATATAGAGGCTTATTATAAGTTAATACATCGATTTATATGATTTTTAATCGGTTTGAAAGAAGTGAAGTAAACGCGATTTTACAATCACTAAGGGGCTAGTAAATCGAATTTCTTCGCTTTTTAAAAACTCAGTATTCTTGGTATATATAGGCTTATTATGGCGTGAAACAACCATTTATATGATTTTTTCGAAGTTTGAAAGAAGTGAAGTAAACGCGATATTACAATCACTAGTGGCAAGAAAATCATATTTCTTGACTTTTTAAAAAATCAGTATTCTTGGTATATATAGGCTTATTATGACGTGAAACAACCATTTATATGATTTTTTCGAAGTTTGAAAGAAGTGAAGTAAACGCGATTTTACACTCACTAGGGGCTAGAAAATCGATTTTCTTGACTTGTTTAAAACTCAATATTCTTGGTATATAGAGGCTTATTATGAGGTGATACATCCATTAGATGACTTTTAAGCAGTTTGAAAGAAGTGAAGTAAACGCGATTTTACACTCACTAGGTCCTAGAAAATCGAATTTCTTGACTTTTTGAAAACTCAGTATTTTTGGTATATATAGGCTTATTATGACGTAATACATCAATTTATATGATTTTTAAGCAGTTTGAAAGAAGTGAAGTAAACGCGATTTTACACTCACTAGTGGCTAGAAAATCGATTTTCTTGACTTTTTAAAACCTCAGTATTTTTGGTATATAGAGGCTTATTATGAGGTAATACATCAATTTATATGATTTTTAAGCAGTTTGAAAAGAAGTGAAGTAAACGCGATTTTACACTCACTAGTGGCTAGAAAATCGAATTTCTTGACTTTTTAAAAACTCAGTATTCTGGTATATATAGGCTTGTTATGACGTGAAACAACCATTTATATGATTTTTTCGAAGTTTGAAAGAAGTGAAGTAAACGCGATTTTACACTCACTAGGGGCTAGATAATCGATTTTCTTGACTTGTTAAAAACTCAATATTCTTGGTATATAGAGGCTTATTATGAGATGAAACATCCATTTAGATAATTTTTAAGCAGTTTGAAAGAAGTGAAGTAAACGCGATTTTACACTCACTAGGGGCAAGAAAATCGAATTTCATGACTTTTTAAAAACTCATTATCCTTGGTATATATAAGCTTATTATGACGTGAAACAACCATTTATGCTTTTTACGAAGTTTGAAAGAAGTAAAGTAAACGCGATTTTACACTCAATAGAGGCTAGAAAATCGAATTTCTTGACTTTTTGAAAACTCAGTATTTTTGGTATATAGAGGCTTATTATGAGGTAATACATCAATTTATATGATTTTTAAGCAGTTTGAAAGAAGTGAAGTAAACGCGATTTTACACTCACTAGTGGCTAGAAAATCGATTTTCTTGACTTTTTGAAACCTCAGTATTTTTGGTATATATAGGCTTATTATGAGGTGATACATCCATTTCTATGATTTTTAAGCAGTTTGAAAGAAGTGAAGTAAACGCGATTTTACACTCACTAGGGGCTAGAAAATCGAATTTCTTGACTTTTTGAAAACTGAGTATTTTTGGTATATAGAGGCTTATTATAAGTTAATACATCGATTTATATGATTTTTTCGAAGCTTGAAAGAAGTGAAGTAAACGCGATTTTAGAATCACTAGGGGCTAGAAAATCAATTTTCTTGACTTGTTGAAAAATCAATATTCTTGGTATATATAGGCTTATTATGAGGTGATACATCCATTTATATGATTTTTAAGCAGTTTGAAATTAGTGAAGTAAACGCGATTTTACACTAACTAGGGGCTAGAAAATGGAATTTCTTCACTTTTTAAAAACTCAGTCTTCTTGGTATATATAGGGTTATTATGACGTGAAACAACCATTTATATGATTTTTTGGAAGATTGAAAGAATTGAAGAAAACGCGATTTTAACTCACTAGGGGATAGAAAATCGATTTTCTTGACTTGTCAAAAACCCAATATTCTTGGTATATAGAGGCTTATTATGAGGTAATACATCAATTTATATGATTTTTAAGCAGTTTGAAAGAAGTGAAGTAAACGCGATTTTACACTCACTAGTGGCTAGAAAATCTATTTTCTTGACTTTTTGAAAACTCAGTATTTTTGGTATATAGAGGCTTATTATAAGTTAATACATCGATTTATATGATTTTTAAGCAGTTTGAAAGAAGTGAAGTAAACGCGATTTTACAATCACTAGGGGCTAGAAAATCGAATTTCTTCGCTTTTTAAAAACTCAGTATTCTTGGTATATATAGGCTTATTATAGCGTGAAACAACCATTTATATGATTTTTTCGAAGTTTGAAAGAAGTGAAGTAAACGCGATTTTACACTCACTAGGGGCTAGAAAATCGATTTTCTTGACTTGTTGAAAAATCAATATTCTTGGTATATATAGGCTTATTATGAGGTGATACATCCATTTATATGATTCTTAAGCAGTTTGAAAGTAGTGAAGTAAACGCGATTTTACATTAACTAGGGGCTAGAAAATCGAATTTCTTGACTTGTTGAAAAATCAATATTCCTGGTATATATAGGCTGATTATGATTTGATACATCCATTTATATGATTTTTAAGCAGTTTGAAAGTAGTGAAGTAAACGCGATTTTACACTAACTAGGGGCTAGAAAATCGAATTTCTTCAGTTTTTAAAAACTCTGTCTTCTTGGTATATGTAGGCTTATTATGACGTGAAACAACCATTTATATGATTTTTTGGAAGATTGAAAGAAGTGAGGAAAACGCGATTTTACACTCACTAGGGGATAGAAAATCGATTTTCTTGACTTGTTAAAAACTCATTATTCTTGGTATATAGAGGCATATTATGAGGTAATACATCAATTTATATGATTTTTAAGCAGTTTGAAAGAAGTGAAGTAAACGCAATTTTACTTTCACTAGTGGCTAGAAAATCGATTTTCTTGACTTTTTGGAAACTCAGTATTTTTGGTATATAGAGGCTTATTATAAGTTAATACATCGATTTATATGATTTTTAATCGGTTTGAAAGAAGTGAAGTAAACGCGATTTTACAATCACTAGGGGCTAGAAAATCGAATTTCTTCGCTTTTTAAAAACTCAGTATTCTTGGTATATAGAGGCTTATTTTGAGGTGATACATCCATTTATATGATTTTTAGGCAGTTTGAAAGCAGTGAAGTAAACGCGATTTTACACTCACTAGTGGCTAGAAAATCGAATTTCTTGACTTACTAAAAACTCAGTTATCTTGGTATATATAGGCTTATTATGACGTGAAACAACCATTCATATGATTTTTTCGAAGTTTGAAAGAAGTAAAGTAAACGCGATTTTACACTCACTAGGAGCTAGAAAATCAATTGTTTGGACTTGTTAAAAACTCAAAATTCTTGGTATATAGAGGCTTATTTTGAGGTGATACATCCATTTATATGATTTTTAGGCAGTTTGAAAGCAGTGAAGTAAACGCGATTTTACACTCACTAGTGGCTAGAAAATCTATTTTCTTGACTTTTTGAAAACTCAGTATTTTTGGTATATAGAGGCTTATTATAAGTTAATACATCGATTTATATGATTTTTAAGCAGTTTGAAAGAAGTGAAGTAAACGCGATTTTACAATCACTAGGGGCTAGAAAATCGAATTTCTTCGCTTTTTAAAAACTCAGTATTCTTGGTATATATAGGCTTATTATAGCGTGAAACAACCATTTATATGATTTTTTCGAAGTTTGAAAGAAGTGAAGTAAACGCGATTTTACACTCACTAGGGGCTAGAAAATCGATTTTCTTGACTTGTTGAGAAATCAATATTCTTGGTATATATAGGCTTATTATGAGGTGATACATCCATTTATATGATTTTTAAGCAGTTTGAAAGTAGTGAAGTAAACGCGATTTTACACTAACTAGGGGCTAGAAAATCGAATTTCTTGACTTGTTGAAAAATCAATATTCTTGGTATATATAGGCTTATTATGAGGTGATACATCCATTTATATGATTTTTAAGCAGTTTGAAAGTAGTGAAGTAAACGCGATTTTACACTAACTAGGGGCTAGAAAATCGAATTTCTTCACTTTTTAAAAACTCTGTCTTCTTGGTATATATAGGCTTATTATGACGTGAAACAACCATTTATATGATTTTTTGGAAGATTGAAAGAAGTGAGTAAAACGCGATTTTACACTCACTAGGGGATAGAAAATCGATTTTCTTGACTTGTTAAAAACTCAATATTCTTGGTATATAGAGGCTTATTATGAGGTGATACATCCATTAGATGACTTTTAAGCAGTTTGAAAGAAGTGAAGTAAACGCGATTTTACACTCACTAGGTCCTAGAAAATCGAGTTTCTTGACTTTTTGAAAACTCAGTATTTTTGGTATATATAGGCTTATTATAACGTAATACATCAATTTATATGATTTTTTCGAAGTTTGAAAGAAGTGAAGTAAACGCGATTTTACACTCACTAGGGGCTAGAAAATCGATTTTCTTGACTTGTTGAGAAATCAATATTCTTGGTATATATAGGCTTATTATGAGGTGATACATCCATTTATATGATTTTTAAGCAGTTTGAAAGTAGTGAAGTAAACGCGATTTTACACTAACTAGGGGCTAGAAAATCGAATTTCTTGACTTGTTGAAAAATCAATATTCTTGGTATATAGAGGCATATTATGAGGTAATACATCAATTTATATGATTTTTAAGCAGTTTGAAAGAAGTGAAGTAAACGCAATTTTACTTTCACTAGTGGCTAGAAAATCGATTTTCTTGACTTTTTGGAAACTCAGTATTTTTGGTATATAGAGGCTTATTATAAGTTAATACATCGATTTATATGATTTTTAATCGGTTTGAAAGAAGTGAAGTAAACGCGATTTTACAATTACTAAGGGGCTAGTAAATCGAATTTCTTCGCTTTTTAAAAACTCAGTATTCTTGGTATATATAGGCTTATTATGGCGTGAAACAACCATTTATATGATTTTTTCGAAGTTTGAAAGAAGTGAAGTAAACGCGATATTACAATCACTAGTGGCAAGAAAATCATATTTCTTGACTTTTTAAAAAATCAGTATTCTTGGTATATATAGGCTTATTATGACGTGAAACAACCATTTATATGATTTTTTCGAAGTTTGAAAGAAGTGAAGTAAACGCGATTTTACACTCACTAGGGGCTAGAAAATCGATTTTCTTGACTTGTTAAAAACTCAATATTCTTGGTATATAGAGGCTTATTATGAGGTGATACATCCATTAGATGACTTTTAAGCAGTTTGAAAGAAGTGAAGTAAACGCGATTTTACACTCACTAGGTCCTAGAAAATCGAATTTCTTGACTTTTTGAAAACTCAGTATTTTTGGTATATATAGGCTTATTATGACGTAATACATCAATTTATATGATTTTTAAGCAGTTTGAAAGAAGTGAAGTAAACGCGATTTTACACTCACTAGTGGCTAGAAAATCGATTTTCTTGACTTTTTGAAACCTCAGTATTTTTGGTATATAGAGGCTTATTATGAGGTAATACATCAATTTATACGATTTTTAAGCAGTTTGAAAAGAAGTGAAGTAAACGCGATTTTACACTCACTAGTGGCTAGAAAATCGAATTTCTTGACTTTTTAAAAACTCAGTATTCTGGTATATATAGGCTTGTTATGACGTGAAACAACCATTTATATGATTTTTTCGAAGTTTGAAAGAAGTGAAGTAAACGCGATTTTACACTCACTAGGGGCTAGATAATCGATTTTCTTGACTTGTTAAAAACTCAATATTCTTGGAATATAGAGGCTTATTATGAGGTGAAACATCCATTTAGATAATTTTTAAGCAGTTTGAAAGAAGTGAAGTAAACGCGATTTTACACTCACTAGAGGCAAGAAAATCGAATTTCATGACTTTTTAAAAACTCATTATCCTTGGTATATATAAGCTTATTATGACGTGAAACAACCATTTATGCTTTTTACGAAGTTTGAAAGAAGTAAAGTAAACGCGATTTTACACTCAATGGAGGCTAGAAAATCGAATTTCTTGACTTTTTGAAAACTCAGTATTTTTGGTATATAGAGGCTTATTATGAGGTAATACATCAATTTATATGATTTTTAAGCAGTTTGAAAGAAGTGAAGTAAACGCGATTTTACACTCACTAGTGGCTAGAAAATCGATTTTCTTGACTTTTTGAAACCTCAGTATTTTTGGTATATATAGGCTTATTATGAGGTGATACATCCATTTCTATGATTTTTAAGCAGTTTGAAAGAAGTGAAGTAAACGCGATTTTACACTCACTAGGGGCTAGAAAATCGAATTTCTTGACTTTTTGAAAACTGAGTATTTTTGGTATATAGAGGCTTATTATAAGTTAATACATCGATTTATATGATTTTTTCGAAGCTTGAAAGAAGTGAAGTAAACGCGATTTTAGAATCACTAGGGGCTAGAAAATCAATTTTCTTGACTTGTTGAAAAATCAATATTCTTGGTATATATAGGCTTATTATGAGGTGATACATCCATTTATATGATTTTTAAGCAGTTTGAAAGAAGTGAAGTAAACGCGATTTTACACTAACTAGGGGCTAGAAAATGGAATTTCTTCACTTTTTAAAAACTCAGTCTTCTTGGTATATATAGGGTTATTATGACGTGAAACAACCATTTATATGATTTTTTGGAAGATTGAAAGAATTGAAGAAAACGCGATTTTAACTCACTAGGGGATAGAAAATCGATTTTCTTGACTTGTCAAAAACCCAATATTCTTGGTATATAGAGGCTTATTATGAGGTAATACATCAATTTATATGATTTTTAAGCAGTTTGAAAGAAGTGAAGTAAACGCGATTTTACACTCACTAGTGGCTAGAAAATCTATTTTCTTGACTTTTTGAAAACTCAGTATTTTTGGTATATAGAGGCTTATTATAAGTTAATACATCGATTTATATGATTTTTAAGCAGTTTGAAAGAAGTGAAGTAAACGCGATTTTACAATCACTAGGGGCTAGAAAATCCGATTTCTTCGCTTTTTAAAAGCTCAGTATTCTTGGTATATATAGGCTTATTATAGCGTGAAACAACCATTTATATGATTTTTTCGAAGTTTGAAAGAAGTGAAGTAAACGCGATTTTACACTCACTAGGGGCTAGAAAATCGATTTTCTTGACTTGTTGAAAAATCAATATTCTTGGTATATATAGGCTTATTATGAGGTGATACATCCATTTATATGATTCTTAAGCAGTTTCAAAGTAGTGAAGTAAACGCGATTTTACAATCACTAGGGGCTAGAAAATCGAATTTCTTCGCTTTTTAAAAACTCAGTATTCTTGGTATATAGAGGCTTATTTTGAGGTGATACATCCATTTATATGATTTTTAGGCAGTTTGAAAGCAGTGAAGTAAACGCGATTTTACACTCACTAGTGGCTAGAAAATCGAATTTCTTGACTTACTAAAAACTCAGTTATCTTGGTATATATAGGCTTATTATGACGTGAAACAACCATTCATATGATTTTTTCGAAGTTTGAAAGAAGTAAAGTAAACGCGATTTTACACTCACTAGGAGCTAGAAAATCAATTGTTTGGACTTGTTAAAAACTCAAAATTCTTGGTATATAGAGGCTTATTTTGAGGTGATACATCCATTTATATGATTTTTAGGCAGTTTGAAAGCAGTGAAGTAAACGCGATTTTACACTCACTAGTGGCTAGAAAATCTATTTTCTTGACTTTTTGAAAACTCAGTATTTTTGGTATATAGAGGCTTATTATAAGTTAATACATCGATTTATATGATTTTTAAGCAGTTTGAAAGAAGTGAAGTAAACGCGATTTTACAATCACTAGGGGCTAGAAAATCAAATTTCTTGAATTTTTGAAAACTCAGTATTTTTGGTATATAGAGGCTTATTATGAGGTAATGCATCAATTTATTTGATTTTTACGCAGTTTGAAAGAAATGAAGTAAACGCTATTTTACACTCACTAGGGGCTAGAAAATAGAATTTCCTCGCTTTTTAAAAACTCAGTATTCTTGGTATATATAGGCTTATTATGGCGTGAAACAACCTTTTATATGATTTTTAAGCAGTTTGAAATAAGTGAAGTAAACGCGATTTTACACTCACTAGTGGCTAGAAAATCGATTTTCTTGACTTTTTGAAATCTCAGTATTTTTGGTATATAGAGGGTTATTATAAATTAATACATCGATTTATATGATTTTTAAGCAGTTTGAAAGAAGTGAAGTAAACGCGATTTTACACACACCACTGGCTAGAAAATCGAATTTCTTGACTTTTTAAAAACTCAGTATTGTTGGTATATATAGGCTTATTATGAGGTGATACATCCATTTATATGACTTTTAAGCAGGCTAAAAAAAGTGAAGTAAACGCGATTTTACACTCACTAGGGGCTAGAAAATCGAATTTCTTGACTCTTTAAAAACTCTGTCTTCTTGGTATATACAGGCTTATTATGACGTGAAACAACCATTTATATGATTTTTTGGAAGATTGAAAGAAATGAAGAAAACGCGATTTTACAATCACTAGGGGCTAGAAAATCAATTTTCTTGACTTGTTGAAAAATCAATATTCTTGGTATATATAGGCTGATTATGAGGTGATACATCCATTTATATGATTTTTAAGCAGTTTGAAAGTAGTGAAGTAAACGCGATTTTACACTAACTAGGGGCTAGAAAATCGAATTTCTTCACTTTTTAAAAACTCTGTCTTCTTGGTATATATAGGCTTATTATGACGTGAAACAACCATTTATATGATTTTTTGGAAGATTGAAAGAAGTGAAGAAAACGCGATTTTGCACTCACTAGGGGATAGAAAATCGATTTTCTTGACTTGTTAAAAACTCATTATTCTTGGTATATAGAGGCATATTATGAGGTAATACATCAATTTATATGATTTTTAAGCAGTTTGAAAGAAGTGAAGTAAACGCAATTTTACTTTCACTAGTGGCTAGAAAATCGATTTTCTTGACTTTTTGGAAACTCAGTATTTTTGGTATATAGAGGCTTATTATAAGTTAATACATCGATTTATATGATTTTTAAGCGGTTTGAAAGAAGTGAAGTAAACGCGATTTTACAATCACTAGGGGCTAGAAAATCGAATTTCTTCGCTTTTTAAAAACTCAGTATTCTTGGTATATATAGGCTTATTATGGCGTGAAACAACCATTTATAGGATTTTTTCGAAGTTTGAAAGAAGTGAAGTAAACGCGATTATACAATCACTAGTGGCAAGAAAATCGAATTTCTTGACTTTTTAAAAAATCAGTATTCTTGGTATATATAGGCTTATTATGACGTGAAACAACCATTTATATGATTTTTTCGAAGTTTGAAAGAAGTCAAGTAAACGCGATTTTACACTCACTAGTGGCTAGAAAATCGATTTTCTTGACTTTTTGAAACCTCAGTATTTTTGGTATATAGAGGCTTATGAGGTAATACATCAATTTATATGATTTTTAAGCAGTTTGAAAAGAAGTGAAGTAAACGCGATTTTACACTCACTAGTGGCTAGAAAATCGAATTTCTTGACTTTTTAAAAACTCAGTATTCTGGTATATGTAGGCTTGTTATGACGTGAAACAACCATTTATATGATTTTTTCGAAGTTTGAAAGAAGTGAAGTAAACGCGATTTTACACTCACTAGGAGCTAGAAAACCAATTGTTTCGACTTGTTAAAAACTCAATATTCTTGGTATATAGAGGCTTATTTTGAGGTGATACATCCATTTATATGATTTTTAGGCAGTTTGAAAGCAGTGAAGTAAACGCGATTTTACACTCACTAGTGGCTAGAAAATCGAATTTCTTGACTTATTAAAAACTCAGTTATCTTGGTATATATAGGCTTATTATGACGTGAAACAACCATTTATATGATTTTTTCGAAGTTTGAAAGAAGTAAAGTAAACGAGACATTACACTCACTAGGGGCTAGATAATCGATTTTCTTGACTTGTTAAAAACTCAATATTCTTGGTATATAGAGGCTTATTATGAGGTGAAACATCCATTTATATAATTTTTAAGCAGTTTGAAAGAAGTGAAGTAAACGCGATTTTACACTCACTAGGGGCAAGAAAATCGAATTTCATGACTTTTTAAAAACTCAGTATCCTTGGTATATATAGGCTTATTATGACGTGAAACAACCATTTATATGATTTTTTGGAAGATTGAAAGAAGTGAGGAAAACGCGATTTTACACTCACTAGGGGATAGAAAATCGATTTTCTTGACTTGTTAAAAACTCATTATTTTGGTATATAGAGGCATATTATGAGGTAATACATCAATTTATATGAATTTTAAGCAGTTTGAAAGAAGTGAAGTAAACGCGATTTTACACTCACTAGTGGCTAGAAAATCGATTTTCTTGACTTTTTGAAACCTCAGTATTTTTGGTATATAGAGGCTTATGAGGTAATACATCAATTTATATGATTTTTAAGCAGTTTGAAAAGAAGTGAAGTAAACGCGATTTTACACTCACTAGTGGCTAGAAAATCGAATTTCTTGACTTTTTAAAAACTCAGTATTCTGGTATATATAGGCTTGTTATGACGTGAAACAACCATTTATATGATTTTTTCGAAGTTTGAAAGAAGTGAAGTAAACGCGATATTACAATCACTAGTGGCAAGAAAATCATATTTCTTGACTTTTTAAAAAATCAGTATTCTTGGTATATATAGGCTTATTATGACGTGAAACAACCATTTATATGATTTTTTCGAAGTTTGAAAGAAGTGAAGTAAACGCGATTTTACACTCACTAGGGGCTAGAAAATCGATTTTCTTGACTTGTTAAAAACTCAATATTCTTGGTATATAGAGGCTTATTATGAGGTGATACATCCATTAGATGACTTTTAAGCAGTTTGAAAGAAGTGAAGTAAACGCGATTTTACACTCACTAGGTCCTAGAAAATCGAATTTCTTGACTTTTTGAAAACTCAGTATTTTTGGTATATATAGGCTTATTATGACGTAATACATCAATTTATATGATTTTTAAGCAGTTTGAAAGAAGTGAAGTAAACGCGATTTTACACTCACTAGTGGCTAGAAAATCGATTTTCTTGACTTTTTGAAACCTCAGTATTTTTGGTATATAGAGGCTTATTATGAGGTAATACATCAATTTATACGATTTTTAAGCAGTTTGAAAGAAGTGAAGTAAACGCGATTTTACACTCACTAGGGGCCAGAAAATCGAATTTCATGACTTTTTAAAAACTCATTATCCTTGGTATATATAAGCTTATTATGACGTGAAACAACCATTTATGCTTTTTACGAAGTTTGAAAGAAGTAAAGTAAACGCGATTTTACACTCAATAGAGGCTAGAAAATCGAATTTCTTGACTTTTTGAAAACTCAGTATTTTTGGTATATAGAGGCTTATTATGAGGTAATACATCAATTTATATGATTTTTAAGCAGTTTGAAAGAAGTGAAGTAAACGCGATTTTACACTCACTAGTGGCTAGAAAATCGATTTTCTTGACTTTTGAAACCTCAGTATTTTTGGTATATATAGGCTTATTTTGAGGTGATACATCCATTTCTATGATTTTTAAGCAGTTTGAAAGAAGTGAAGTAAACGCGATTTTACACTCACTAGGGGCTAGAAAATCGAATTTCTTGACTTTTTGAAAACTGAGTATTTTTGGTATATAGAGGCTTATTATAAGTTAATACATCGATTTATATGATTTTTTCGAAGCTTGAAAGAAGTGAAGTAAACGCGATTTTAGAATCACTAGGGGCTAGAAAATCAATTTTCTTGACTTGTTGAAAAATCAATATTCTTGGTATATATAGGCTTATTATGAGGTGATACATCCATTTATATGATTTTTAAGCAGTTTGAAATTAGTGAAGTAAACGCGATTTTACACTAACTAGGGGCTAGAAAATGGAATTTCTTCACTTTTTAAAAACTCAGTCTTCTTGGTATATATAGGGTTATTATGACGTGAAACAACCATTTATATGATTTTTTGGAAGATTGAATGAATTGAAGAAAACGCGATTGTAACTCACTAGGGGATAGAAAATCGATTTTCTTGACTTGTCAAAAACCCAATATTCTTGGTATATAGAGGCTTATTATGAGGTAATACATCAATTTATATGATTTTTAAGCAGTTTGAAAGAAGTGAAGTAAACGCGATTTTACACTCACTAGTGGCTAGAAAATCTATTTTCTTGACTTTTTGAAAACTCAGTATTTTTGGTATATAGAGGCTTATTATAAGTTAATACATCGATTTATATGATTTTTAAGCAGTTTGAAAGAAGTGAAGTAAACGCGATTTTACAATCACTAGGGGCTAGAAAATCGAATTTCTGCGCTTTTTAAAAACTCAGTATTCTTGGTATATATAGGCTTATTATAGCGTGAAACAACCATTTATATGATTTTTTCGAAGTTTGAAAGAAGTGAAGTAAACGCGATTTTACACTCACTAGGGGCTAGAAAATCGATTTTCTTGACTTGTTGAAAAATCAATATTCTTGGTATATATAGGCTTATTATGAGGTGATACATCCATTTATATGATTCTTAAGCAGTTTGAAAGTAGTGAAGTAAACGCGATTTTACATTAACTAGGGGCTAGAAAATCGAATTTCTTGACTTGTTGAAAAATCAATATTCCTGGTATATATAGGCTGATTATGATTTGATACATCCATTTATATGATTTTTAAGCAGTTTGAAACTAGTGAAGTAAACGCGATTTTACACTAACTAGGGGCTAGAAAATCGAATTTCTTCACTTTTTAAAAACTCTGTCTTCTTGGTATATATAGGCTTATTATGACGTGAAACAACCATTTATATGATTTTTTGGAAGATTGAAAGAAGTGAGGAAAACGCGATTTTACACTCACTAGGGGATAGAAAATCGAATTTCTTGACTTGTTAAAAACTCATTATTCTTGGTATATAGAGGCATATTATGAGGTAATACATCAATTTATATGATTTTTAAGCAGTTTGAAAGAAGTGAAGTAAACGCAATTTTACTTTCACTAGTGGCTAGAAAATCGATTATCTTGACTTTTTGGAAACTCAGTACTTTTGGTATATAGAGGCTTATTATAAGTTAATACATCGATTTATATGATTTTTAATCGGTTTGAAAGAAGTGAAGTAAACGCGATTTTACAATCACTAGGGGCTAGAAAATCGAATTTCTTCGCTTTTTAAAAACTCAGTATTCTTGGTATATAGGCTTATTTTGAGGTGATACATCCATTTATATGATTTTTAGGCAGTTTGAAAGCAGTGAAGTAAACGCGATTTTACACTCACTAGTGGCTAGAAAATCGAATTTCTTGACTTACTAAAAACTCAGTTATCTTGGTATATATAGGCTTATTATGACGTGAAACAACCATTCATATGATTTTTTCGAAGTTTGAAAGAAGTAAAGTAAACGCGATTTTACACTCACTAGGAGCTAGAAAATCAATTGTTTGGACTTGTTAAAAACTCAAAATTCCATGTATATAGAGGCTTATTTTGAGGTGATACATCCATTTATATGATTTTTAGGCAGTTTGAAAGCAGTGAAGTAAACGCGATTTTACACTCACTAGTGGCTAGAAAATCTATTTTCTTGACTTTTTGAAAACTCAGTATTTTTGGTATATAGAGGCTTATTATAAGTTAATACATCGATTTATATGATTTTTAAGCAGTTTGAAAGAAGTGAAGTAAACGCGATTTTACAATCACTAGGGGCTAGAAAATCAAATTTCTTGAATTTTTGAAAACTCAGTATTTTTGGTATATAGAGGCTTATTATGAGGTAATGCATCAATTTATTTGATCTTTAAGCAGTTTGAAAGAAATGAAGTAAACCCTATTTTACACTCACTAGGGGCTAGAAAATAGAATTTCCTCGCTTTTTAAAAACTCAGTATTCTTGGTATATATAGGCTTATTATGGCGTGAAACAACCTTTTATATGATTTTTAAGCAGTTTGAAATAAGTGAAGTAAACGCGATTTTACACTCACTAGTGGCTAGAAAATCGATTTTCTTGACTTTTTGAAATCTCAGTATTTTTGGTATATAGAGGGTTATTATAAATTAATACATCGATTTATATGATTTTTAAGCAGTTTGAAAGAAGTGAAGTAAACGCGATTTTACACACACCACTGGCTAGAAAATCGAATTTCTTGACTTTTTAAAAACTCAGTATTGTTGGTATATATAGGCTTATTATGAGGTGATACATCCATTTATATGACTTTTAAGCAGGCTAAAAAAAGTGAAGTAAACGCGATTTTACACTCACTAGGGGCTAGAAAATCGAATTTCTTGACTCTTTAAAAACTCTGTCTTCTTGGTATATACAGGCTTTTTATGACGTGAAACAACCATTTATATGATTTTTTGGAAGATTGAAAGAAATGAAGAAAACGCGATTTTACAATCACTAGGGGCTAGAAAATCAATTTTCTTGACTTGTTGAAAAATCAATATTCTTGGTATATATAGGCTGATTATGAGGTGATACATCCATTTATATGATTTTTAAGCAGTTTGAAAGTAGTGAAGTAAACGCGATTTTACACTAACTAGGGGCTAGAAAATCGAATTTCTTCACTTTTTAAAAACTCTGTCTTCTTGGTATATATAGGCTTATTATGACGTGAAACAACCATTATATGATTTTTTGGAAGATTGAAAGAAGTGAAGAAAACGCGATTTTGCACTCACTAGGGGATAGAAAATCGATTTTCTTGACTTGTTAAAAACTCATTATTCTTGGTATATAGAGGCATATTATGAGGTAATACATCAATTTATATGATTTTTAAGCAGTTTGAAAGAAGTGAAGTAAACGCAATTTTACTTTCACTAGTGGCTAGAAAATCGATTTTCTTGACTTTTTGGAAACTCAGTATTTTTGGTATATAGAGGCTTATTATAAGTTAATACATCGATTTATATGATTTTTAAGCGGTTTGAAAGAAGTGAAGTAAACGCGATTTTACAATCACTAGGGGCTAGAAAATCGAATTTCTTCGCTTTTTAAAAACTCAGTATTCTTGGTATATATAGGCTTATTATGGCGTGAAACAACCATTTATAGGATTTTTTCGAAGTTTGAAAGAAGTGAAGTAAACGCGATTATACAATCACTAGTGGCAAGAAAATCGAATTTCTTGACTTTTTAAAAAATCAGTATTCTTGGTATATATAGGCTTATTATGACGTGAAACAACCATTTATATGATTTTTTCGAAGTTTGAAAGAAGTCAAGTAAACGCGATTTTACACTCACTAGGTCCTAGAAAATCGAATTTCTTGACTTTTTGAAAACTCAGTATTTTTGGTATATAGAGGCTTATTATTAGGTAATACATCAATTTATATGATTTTTAAGCAGTTTGAAAGAAGTGAAGTAAACGCGATTTTACACTCACTAGTGGCTAGAAAATCGATTTTCTTGACTTTTTGAAACCTCAGTATTTTTGGTATATAGAGGCTTATGAGGTAATACATCAATTTATATGATTTTTAAGCTGTTTGAAAAGAAGTGAAGTAAACGCGATTTTACACTCACTAGTGGCTAGAAAATCGAATTTCTTGACTTTTTAAAAACTCAGTATTCTGGTATATGTAGGCTTGTTATGACGTGAAACAACCATTTATATGATTTTTTCGAAGTTTGAAAGAAGTGAAGTAAACGCGATTTTACACTCACTAGGAGCTAGAAAACCAATTGTTTCGACTTGTTAAAAACTCAATATTCTTGGTATATAGAGGCTTATTTTGAGGTGATACATCCATTTATATGATTTTTAGGCAGTTTGAAAGCAGTGAAGTAAACGCGATTTTACACTCACTAGTGGCTAGAAAATCGAATTTCTTGACTTATTAAAAACTCAGTTATCTTGGTATATATAGGCTTAATATAACGTGAAACAACCATTTATATGATTTTTTCGAAGTTTGATTGAAGTAAAGTACACGCGATTTTACACTCACTAGGAGCTAGAAAATCAATTGTTTCGACTTGTTAAAAACTCAATATTCTTGATATATAGAGGCTTATTTTGAGGTGATACATCCATTTATATGATTTTTAGGCAGTTTGAAAGCAGTGAAGTAAACGCCATTTTACACTCACTAGTGGCTAGAAAATGGAATTTCTTGACTTTTTAAAAACTCAGTATTCTTGGTATATATAGGCTTATTATGACGTGAAACAACCATTTATATGCTTTTTTCGAAGTTTGAAAGAAGTGAAGTAAACGCGATTTTACACTCAATAGAGGCTAGAAAATCGAATTTCTTGAATTTTTGAAAACTCAGTATTTTTGGTATATAGAGGCTTATTATGAGGTAATGCATCAATTTATTTGATTTTTAAGCAGTTTGAAAGAAATGAAGTAAACGCTATTTTACACTCACTAGGGGCTAGAAAATAGCATTTTCCTCGCTTTTTAAAAACTCAGTATTCTTGGTATATATAGGCTTATTATGGCGTGAAACAACCTTTTATATGATTTTTAAGCAGTTTGAAATAAGTGAAGTAAACGCGATTTTACACTCACTAGTGGCTAGAAAATCGATTTTCTTGACTTTTTGAAATCTCAGTATTTTTGGTATATAGAGGGTTATTATAAATTAATACATCGATTTATATGATTTTTAAGCAGTTTGAAAGAAGTGAAGTAAACGCGATTTTACACACACCACTGGCTAGAAAATCGAATTTCTTGACTTTTTAAAAACTCAGTATTGTTGGTATATATAGGCTTATTATGAGGTGATACATCCATTTATATGACTTTTAAGCAGGCTGAAAAAAGTGAAGTAAACGCGATTTTACACTCACTAGGGGCTAGAAAATCGAAATTCTTGACTCTTTAAAAACTCTGTCTTCTTGGTATATACAGGCTTATTATGACGTGAAACAACCATTTATATGATTTTTTGGAAGATTGAAAGAAATGAAGAAAACGCGATTTTACAATCACTAGGGGCTAGAAAATCAATTTTCTTGACTTGTTGAAAAATCAATATTCTTGGTATATATAGGCTGATTATGAGGTGATACATCCATTTATATGATTTTTAAGCAGTTTGAAAGTAGTGAAGTAAACGCGATTTTACACTAACTAGGGGCTAGAAAATCGAATTTCTTCACTTTTTAAAAACTCTGTCTTCTTGGTATATATAGGCTTAGTATGACGTGAAACAACCATTTATATGATTTTTTGGAAGATTGAAAGAAGTGAAGAAAACGCGATTTTGCACTCACTAGGGGATAGAAAATCGATTTTCTTGACTTGTTAAAAACTCATTATTCTTGGTATATAGAGGCATATTATGAGGTAATACATCAATTTATATGATTTTTAAGCAGTTTGAAAGAAGTGAAGTAAACGCAATTTTACTTTCACTAGTGGCTAGAAAATCGATTTTCTTGACTTTTTGGAAACTCAGTATTTTTGGTATATAGAGGCTTATTATAAGTTAATACATCGATTTATATGATTTTTAAGCGGTTTGAAAGAAGTGAAGTAAACGCGATTTTACAATCACTAGGGGCTAGAAAATCGAATTTCTTCGCTTTTTAAAAAATCAGTATTCTTGGTATATATAGGCTTATTATGACGTGAAACAACCATTTATATGATTTTTTCGAAGTTTGAAAGAAGTCAAGTAAACGCGATTTTACACTCACTAGTGGCTAGAAAATCGAATTTCTTGACTTTTTGAAAACTCAGTATTTTTGGTATATAGAGGCTTATTATTAGGTAATACATCAATTTATATGATTTTTAAGCAGTTTGAAAGAAGTGAAGTAAACGCGATTTTACACTCACTAGTGGCTAGAAAATCGATTTTCTTGACTTTTTGAAACCTCAGTGTTTTTGGTATATAGAGGCTTATGAGGTAATACATCAATTTATATGATTTTTAAGCAGTTTGAAAAGAAGTGAAGTAAACGCGATTTTACACTCACTAGTGGCTAGAAAATCGAATTGCTTGACTTTTTAAAAACTCAGTTTTCTGGTATATGTAGGCTTGTTATGACGTGAAACAACCATTTATATGATTTTTTCGAAGTTTGAAAGAAGTGAAGTAAACGCGATTTTACACTCACTAGGAGCTAGAAAACCAATTGTTTCGACTTGTTAAAAACTCAATATTCTTGGTATATATAGGCTTATTATGGCGTGAAACAACCATTTATAGGATTTTTTCGAAGTTTGAAAGAAGTGAAGTAAACGCGATTATACAATCACTAGTGGCAAGAAAATCGAATTTCTTGACTTTTTAAAAAATCAGTATTCTTGGTATATATAGGCTTATTATGACGTGAAACAACCATTTATATGATTTTTTCGAAGTTTGAAAGAAGTCAAGTAAACGCGATTTTACACTCACTAGGTCCTAGAAAATCGAATTTCTTGACTTTTTGAAAACTCAGTATTTTTGGTATATAGAGGCTTATTATTAGGTAATACATCAATTTATATGATTTTTAAGCAGTTTGAAAGAAGTGAAGTAAACGCGATTTTACACTCACTAGTGGCTAGAAAATCGATTTTCTTGACTTTTTGAAACCTCAGTGTTTTTGGTATATAGAGGCTTATGAGGTAATACATCAATTTATATGATTTTTAAGCAGTTTGAAAAGAAGTGAAGTAAACGCGATTTTACACTCACTAGTGGCTAGAAAATCGAATTGCTTGACTTTTTAAAAACTCAGTATTCTGGTATATGTAGGCTTGTTATGACGTGAAACAACCATTTATATGATTTTTTCGAAGTTTGAAAGAAGTGAAGTAAACGCGATTTTACACTCACTAGGAGCTAGAAAACCAATTGTTTCGACTTGTTAAAAACTCAATATTCTTGGTATATAGAGGCTTATTTTGAGGTGATACATCCATTTATATGATTTTTAGGCAGTTTGAAAGCAGTGAAGTAAACGCGATTTTACACTCACTAGTGGCTAGAAAATCGAATTTCTTGACTTATTAAAAACTCAGTTATCTTGGTATATATAGGCTTATTATGACGTGAAACAACCATTTATATGATTTTTTCGAAGTTTGAAAGAAGTAAAGTAAACGAGACATTACACTCACTAGGGGCTAGATAATCGATTTTCTTGACTTGTTAAAAACTCAATATTCTTGGTATATAGAGGCTTATTATGAGGTGAAACATCCATTTATATAATTTTTAAGCAGTTTGAAAGAAGTGAAGTAAACGCGATTTTACACTCACTAGGGGCAAGAAAATCGAATTTCATGACTTTTTAAAAACTCAGTATCCTTGGTATATATAGGCTTATTATGACGTGAAACAACCATTTATATGATTTTTTGGAAGATTGAAAGAAGTGAGGAAAACGCGATTTTACACTCACTAGGGGATAGAAAATCGATTTTCTTGACTTGTTAAAAACTCATTATTTTGGTATATAGAGGCATATTATGAGGTAATACATCAATTTATATGATTTTTAAGCAGTTTTAAAGAAGTGAAGTAAACGCGATTTTACACTCACTAGTGGCTAGAAAATCGATTTTCTTGACTTTTTGAAACCTCAGTATTTTTGGTATATAGAGGCTTATGAGGTAATACATCAATTTATATGATTTTTAAGCAGTTTGAAAAGAAGTGAAGTAAACGCGATTTTACACTCACTAGTGGCTAGAAAATCGAATTTCTTGACTTTTTAAAAACTCAGTATTCTGGTATATATAGGCTTGTTATGACGTGAAACAACCATTTATATGATTTTTTCGAAGTTTGAAAGAAGTGAAGTAAACGCGATTTAACACTCACTAGGGGCTAGAAAACCAATTGTTTCGATTTGTTAAAAACTCAATATTCTTGGTATATAGAGGCTTATTTTGAGGTGATACATCCATTTATATGATTTTTAGGCAGTTTGAAAGCAGTGAAGTAAACGAGACATTACACTCACTAGGGGCTAGATAATCGATTTTCTTGACTTGTTAAAAACTCAATATTCTTGGTATATAGAGGCTTATTATGAGGTGAAACATCCATTTATATAATTTTTAAGCAGTTTGAAAGAAGTGAAGTAAACGCGATTTTACACTCACTAGGGGCAAGAAAATCGAATTTCATGACTTTTTAAAAACTCAGTATCCTTGGTATATATAGGCTTATTATGACGTGAAACAACCATTTATGTTTTTTTCGAAGTTTGAAAGAAGTAAAGTAAACGCGATTTTACACTCAATAGAGGCTAGAAAATCGAATTTCTTGACTTTTTGAAAACTCAGTATTTTTGGTATATAGAGGCTTATTATGAGGTAATACATCAATTTATATGATTTTTAAGCAGTTTGAAAGAAGTGAAGTAAACGCGATTTTACACTCACTAGTGGCTAGAAAATCGATTTTCTTGACTTTTTGAAACCTCAGTATTTTTGGTATATATAGGCTTATTATGAGGTGATACATCCATTTGTATGATTTTTAAGCAGTTTGAAAGAAGTGAAGTAAACGCGATTTTACACTCACTAGGGGCTAGAAAATCGAATTTCTTGACTTTTTGAAAACTCAGTATTTCTGGTATATAGAGGCTTATTATAAGTTAATACATCGATTTATATGATTTTTTCGAAGCTTGAAAGAAGTGAAGTAAACGCGATTTTACACTCACTAGTGGCTAGAAAATCTATTTTCTTGACTTTTTGAAAACTCAGTATTTTTGGTATATAGAGGCTTATTATAAGTTAATACATCGATTTATATGATTTTTAAGCAGTTTGAAAGAAGTGAAGTAAACGCGATTTTACAATCACTAGGGGCTAGAAAATCGAATTTCTTCGCTTTTTAAAAACTCAGTATTCTTGGTATATATAGGCTTATTATAGCGTGAAACAACCATTTATATGATTTTTTCGAAGTTTGAAAGAAGTGAAGTAAACGCGATTTTACACTCACTAGGGGCTAGAAAATCGATTTTCTTGACTTGTTGAAAAATCAATATTCTTGGTATATATAGGCTTATTATGAGGTGATACATCCATTTATATGATTTTTGAGCAGTTTGAAAGTAGTGAAGTAAACGCGATTTTACACTAACTAGGGGCTAGAAAATCGAATTTCTTGACTTGTTGAAAAATCAATATTCTTGGTATATATAGGCTGATTATGAGGTGATACATCCATTTATATGATTTTTAAGCAGTTTGAAAGTAGTGAAGTAAACGCGATTTTACACTAACTAGGGGCTAGAAAATCGAATTTCTTCACTTTTTAAAAACTCTGTCTTCTTGGTATATATAGGCTTATTATGACGTGAAACAACCATTTATATGATTTTTTGGAAGATTGAAAGAAGTGAGGAAAACGCGATTTTACACTCACTAGGGGATAGAAAATCGATTTTCTTGACTTGTTAAAAACTCATTATTTTGGTATATAGAGGCATATTATGAGGTAATACATCAATTTATATGATTTTTAAGCAGTTTGAAAGAAGTGAAGTAAACGCAATTTTACTTTCACTAGTGGCTAGAAAATCGATTTTCTTGACTTTTTGGAAACTCAGTATTTTTGGTATATAGAGGCTTATTATAAGTTAATACATCGATTTATATGATTTTTAATCGGTTTGAAAGAAGTGAAGTAAACGCGATTTTACAATCACTAGGGGCTAGAAAATCGAATTTCTTCGCTTTTTAAAAACTCAGTATTCTTGGTATATACAGGCTTATTTTGAGGTGATACATCCATTTATATGATTTTTAGGCAGTTTGAAAGCAGTGAAGCAAACGCGATTTTACACTCACTAGTGGCTAGAAAATCGAATTTCTTGACTTATTAAAAACTCAGTTATCTTGGTATATATAGGCTTATTATGACGTGAAACAACCATTTATATGATTTTTTCGAAGTTTGAAAGAAGTAAAGTAAACGCGATTTTACACTCACTAGGAGCTAGAAAATCAATTGTTTCGACTTGTTAAAAACTCAAAATTCTTGGTATATAGAGGCTTATTTTGAGGTGATACATCCATTTATATGATTTTTAGGCAGTTTGAAAGCAGTGAAGTAAACGCGATTTTACACTCACTAGTGGCTAGAAAATCGAATTTCTTGACTTATTAAAAACTCAGTTATCTTGGTATATATAGGCTTATTATGACTTGAAACAACCATTTATATGATTTTTTCGAAGTTTGAAAGAAGTAAAGAAAACGAGACTTTACACTCACTAGGGGCTAGATAATCGATTTTCTTGACTTGTTAATAACTCAATATTCTTGGTATAAAGGCTTATTATGAGGTGAAACATCCATTTATATAATTTTTAAGCAGTTTAAAAGAAGTGAAGTAAACGCGATTTTACACTCACTAGGGGCAAGAAAATCGAATTTCATGACTTTTTAAAAACTCAGTGTCCTTGGTAGATATAGGCTTATTATGACGTGAAAAAACCATTTATGTTTTTTTCGAAGTTTCAAAGAAGTAAAGTAAACGCGATTTTACACTCAATAGAGGCTAGAAAATCGAATTTCTTGACTTTTTGAAAACTCAGTATTTTTGGTATATAGAGGCTTATTATGAGGTAATACATCAATTTATATGATTTTTAAGCAGTTTGAAAGAAGTGAAGTAAACGCGATTTTACACTCACTAGTGGCTAGAAAATCGATTTTCTTGACTTTTTGAAACCTCAGTATTTTTGGTATATATAGGCTTATTATGAGGTGATACATCCATTTCTATGATTTTTAAGCAGTTTGAAGGAAGTGAAGTAAACGCGATTTTACACTCACTAGGGGCTAGAAAATCGAATTTCTTGACTTTTTGAAAACTCAGTATTTTTGGTATATAGAGGCTTATTATAAGTTAATACATCGATTTATATGATTTTTTCGAAGCTTGAAAGAAGTGAAGTAATCACGATTTTAGAGTCACTAGGGGCTAGAAAATCAATTTTCTTGACTTGTTGAAAAATCAATATTCTTGGTATATATAGGCTTATTATGAGGTGATACATCCATTTATATGATTTTTAAGCAGTTTGAAATTAGTGAAGTAAACGCGATTTTACACTAACTAGGGGCTAGAAAATGGAATTTCTTCACTTTTTAAAAACTCAGTCTTCTTGGTATATATAGGGTTATTATGGCGTGAAACAACCATTTATATGATTTTTTGGAAGATTGAAAGAATTGAAGAAAACGCGATTTTAACTCACTAGGGGATAGAAAATCGATTTTCTTGACTTGTCAAAAACTCAATATTCTTGGTATATAGAGGCTTATTATAAGTTAATACATCGATTTATATGATTTTTAAGCAGTTTGAAAGAAGTGAAGTAAACGCGATTTTACAATCACTAGGGGCTAGAAAATCGAATTTCTTCGCTTTTTAAAAACTCAGTATTCTTGGTATATATAGGCTTATTATAGCGTGAAACAACCATTTATATGATTTTTTCGAAGTTTGAAAGAAGTGAAGTAAACGCGATTTTACACTCACTAGGGGCTAGAAAATCGATTTTCTTGACTTGTTGAAAAATCAATATTCTTGGTATATATAGGCTTATTATGAGGTGATACATCCATTTATATGATTTTTGAGCAGTTTGAAAGTAGTGAAGTAAACGCGATTTTACACTAACTAGGGGCTAGAAAATCGAATTTCTTGACTTGTTGAAAAATCAATATTCTTGGTATATATAGGCTGATTATGAGGTGATACATCCATTTATATGATTTTTAAGCAGTTTGAAAGTAGTGAAGTAAACGCGATTTTACACTAACTAGGGGCTAGAAAATCGAATTTCTTCACTTTTTAAAAACTCTGTCTTCTTGGTATATATAGGCTTATTATGACGTGAAACAACCATTTATATGATTTTTTGGAAGATTGAAAGAAGTGAGGAAAACGCGATTTTACACTCACTAGGGGATAGAAAATCGATTTTCTTGACTTGTTAAAAACTCATTATTTTGGTATATAGAGGCATATTATGAGGTAATACATCAATTTATATGATTTTTAAGCAGTTTGAAAAAAGTGAAGTAAACGCAATTTTACTTTCACTAGTGGCTAGAAAATCGATTTTCTTGACTTTTTGGAAACTCAGTATTTTTGGTATATAGAGGCTTATTATAAGTTAATACATCGATTTATATGATTTTTAAACGGTTTGAAACAAGTGAAGTAAACGCGATTTTACAATCACTAGGGGCTAGAAAATCGAATTTCTTCGCTTTTTAAAAACTCAGTATTCTTGGTATATACAGGCTTATTTTGAGGTGATACATCCATTTATATGATTTTTAGGCAGTTTGAAAGCAGTGAAGCAAACGCGATTTTACACTCACTAGTGGCTAGAAAATGGAATTTCTTGACTTATTAAAAACTCAGTTATCTTGGTATATATAGGCTTATTATGACGTGAAACAACCATTTATATGATTTTTTCGAAGTTTGAAACAAGTAAAGTAAACGCGATTTTACACTCACTAGGAGCTAGAAAATCAATTGTTTCGACTTGTTAAAAACTCAAAATTCTTGGTATATAGAGGCTTATTTTGAGGTGATACATCCATTTATGTGATTTTTAGGCAGTTTGAAAGCAGTGAAGTAAACGCGATTTTACACTCACTAGTGGCTAGAAAATCGAATTTCTTGACTTATTAAAAACTCAGTTATCTTGGTATATATAGGCTTATTATGACTTGAAACAACCATTTATATGATTTTTTCGAAGTTTGAAAGAAGTAAAGAAAACGAGACTTTACACTCACTAGGGGCTAGATAATCGATTTTCTTGACTTGTTAATAACTCAATATTCTTGGTATAAAGGCTTATTATGAGGTGAAACATCCATTTATATAATTTTTAAGCAGTTTAAAAGAAGTGAAGTAAACGCGATTTTACACTCACTAGGGGCAAGAAAATCGAATTTCATGACTTTTTAAAAACTCAGTGTCCTTGGTAGATATAGGCTTATTATGACGTGAAAAAACCATTTATGTTTTTTTCGAAGTTTGAAAGAAGTAAAGTAAACGCGATTTTACACTCAATAGAGGCTAGAAAATCGAATTTCTTGACTTTTTGAAAACTCAGTATTTTTGGTATATAGAGGCTTATTATGAGGTAATACATCAATTTATATGATTTTTAAGCAGTTTGAAAGAAGTGAAGTAAACGCGATTTTACACTCACTAGTGGCTAGAAAATCGATTTTCTTGACTTTTTGAAACCTCAGTATTTTTGGTATATATAGGCTTATTATGAGGTGATACATCCATTTCTATGATTTTTAAGCAGTTTGAAAGAAGTGAAGTAAACGCGATTTTACACTCACTAGGGGCTAGAAAATCGAATTTCTTGACTTTTTGAAAACTCAGTATTTTTGGTATATAGAGGCTTATTATAAGTTAATACATCGATTTATATGATTTTTTCGAAGCTTGAAAGAAGTGAAGTAATCACGATTTTAGAGTCACTAGGGGCTAGAAAATCAATTTTCTTGACTTGTTGAAAAATCAATATTCTTGGTATATATAGGCTTATTATGAGGTGATACATCCATTTATATGATTTTTAAGCAGTTTGAAATTAGTGAAGTAAACGCGATTTTACACTAACTAGGGGCTAGAAAATGGAATTTCTTCACTTTTTAAAAACTCAGTCTTCTTGGTATATATAGGGTTATTATGACGTGAAACAACCATTTATATGATTTTTTGGAAGATTGAAAGAATTGAAGAAAACGCGATTTTAACTCACTAGGGGATAGAAAATCGATTTTCTTGACTTGTCAAAAACTCAATATTCTTGGTATATAGAGGCTTATTATGAGGTAATACATCAATTTATATGATTTTTAAGCAGTTTGAAAGAAGTGAAGTAAACGCGATTTTACACTCACTAGTGGCTAGAAAATCTATTTTCTTGACTTTTTGAAAACTCAGTATTTTTGGTATATAGAGGCTTATTATAAGTTAATACATCGATTTATATGATTTTTAAGCAGTTTGAAAGAAGTGAAGTAAACGCGATTTTACACTCACTAGGGGCTAGAAAATCGATTTTCTTGACTTGTTGAAAAATCAATATTCTTGGTATATATAGGCTTATTATGAGGTGATACATCCATTTATATGATTTTTAAGCAGTTTGAAAGTAGTGAAGTAAACGCGATTTTACACTAACTAGGGGCTAGAAAATCGAATTTCTTGACTTGTTGAAAAATCAATATTCTTGGTATATATAGGCTGATTATGAGGTGATACATCCATTTATATGATTTTTAAGCAGTTTGAAAGTAGTGAAGTAAACGCGATTTTACACTCACTAGTGGCTAGAAAATTGATTTTCTTGACTTTTTGAAACCTCAGTATTTTTGGTATATAGAGGCTTATGAGGTAATACATCAATTTATATGATTTTTAAGCAGTTTGAAAAGAAGTGAAGTAAACGCGATTTTACACTCACTAGTGGCTAGAAAATCGAATTTCTTGACTTTTTAAAAACTCAGTATTCTGGTATATGTAGGCTTGTTATGACGTGAAACAACCATTTATATGATTTTTTCGAAGTTTGAAAGAAGTGAAGTAAACGCGATTTTACACTCACTAGGAGCTAGAAAACCAATTGTTTCGACTTGTTAAAAACTCAATATTCTTGGTATATAGAGGCTTATTTTGAGGTGATACATCCATTTATATGATTTTTAGGCAGTTTGAAAGCAGTGAAGTAAACGCGATTTTACACTCACTAGTGGCTAGAAAATCGAATTTCTTGACTTATTAAAAACTCAGTTATCTTGGTATATATAGGCTTATTATGACGTGAAACAACCATTTATATGATTTTTTCGAAGTTTGAAAGAAGTAAAGTAAACGAGACATTACACTCACTAGGGGCTAGATAATCGATTTTCTTGACTTGTTAAAAACTCAATATTCTTGGTATATAGAGGCTTATTATGAGGTGAAACATCCATTTATATAATTTTTAAGCAGTTTGAAAGAAGTGAAGTAAACGCGATTTTACACTCACTAGGGGCAAGAAAATCGAACTTCATGACTTTTTAAAAACTCAGTATCCTTGGTATATATAGGCTTATTATGACGTGAAACAACCATTTATGTTTTTTTCGAAGTTTGAAAGAAGTAAAGTAAACGCGATTTTACACTCAATAGAGGCTAGAAAATCGAATTTCTTGACTTTTTGAAAACTCAGTATTTTTGGTATATAGAGGCTTATTATAAGTTAATACATCGATTTATATGATTTTTAATCGGTTTGAAAGAAGTGAAGTAAACGCGATTTTACAATCACTAGGGGCTAGAAAATCGAATTTCTTCGCTTTTTAAAAACTCAGTATTCTTGGTATATAGAGGCTTATTTTGAGGTGATACATCCATTTATATGATTTTTAGGCAGTTTGAAAGCAGTGAAGTAAACGCGATTTTACACTCACTAGTGGCTAGAAAATCGAATTTCTTGACTTATTAAAAACTCAGTTATCTTGGTATATATAGGCTTATTATAACGTGAAACAACCATTTATATGATTTTTTCGAAGTTTGATTGAAGTAAAGTAAACGCGATTTTACACTCACTAGGAGCTAGTAAATCAATTGTTTCGACTTGTTAAAAACTCAATATTCTTGGTATATAGAGGCTTATTTTGAGGTGATACATCCATTTATATGATTTTTAGGCAGTTTGAAAGCAGTGAAGTAAACGCGATTTTACACTCACTAGTGGCTAGAAAATGGAATTTCTTGACTTTTTAAAAACTCAGTATTCTTGGTATATATAGGCTTATTATGACGTGAAACAACCATTTATATGTTTTTTTCGAAGTTTGAAAGAAGTGAAGTAAACGCGATTTTACACTCAATAGAGGCTAGAAAATCGAATTTCTTGAGTTTTTGAAAACTCAGTATTTTTGGTATATAGAGGCTTATTATGAGGTAATGCATCAATTTATTTGATTTTTAAGCAGTTTGAAAGAAATGAAGTAAACGCTATTTTACACTCACTAGGGGCTAGAAAATAGCATTTTCCTCGCTTTTTAAAAACTCAGTATTCTTGGTATATATAGGCTTATTATGGCGTGAAACAACCTTTTATATGATTTTTAAGCAGTTTGAAATAAGTGAAGTAAACGCGATTTTACACTCACTAGTGGCTAGAAAATCGATTTTCTTGACTTTTTGAAATCTCAGTATTTTTGGTATATAGAGGGTTATTATAAATTAATACATCGATTTATATGATTTTTAAGCAGTTTGAAAGAAGTGAAGTAAACGCGATTTTACACACACCACTGGCTAGAAAATCGAATTTCTTGACTTTTTAAAAACTCAGTATTGTTGGTATATATAGGCTTATTATGAGGTGATACATCCATTTATATGACTTTTAAGCAGGCTGAAAAAAGTGAAGTAAACGCGATTTTACACTCACTAGGGGCTAGAAAATCGAATTTCTTGACTCTTTAAAAACTCTGTCTTCTTGGTATATACAGGCTTATTATGACGTGAAACAACCATTTATATGATTTTTTGGAAGATTGAAAGAAATGAAGAAAACGCGATTTTACAATCACTAGGGGCTAGAAAATCAATTTTCTTGACTTGTTGAAAAATCAATATTCTTGGTATATATAGGCTGATTATGAGGTGATACATCCATTTATATGATTTTTAAGCAGTTTGAAAGTAGTGAAGTAAACGCGATTTTACACTAACTAGGGGCTAGAAAATCGAAATTCTTCACTTTTTAAAAACTCTGTTTTCTTGGTATATATAGGCTTATTATGACGTGAAACAACCATTTATATGATTTTTTGGAAGATTGAAAGAAGTGAAGAAAACGCGATTTTGCACTCACTAGGGGATAGAAAATCGATTTTCTTGACTTGTTAAAAACTCATTATTCTTGGTATATAGAGGCATATTATGAGGTAATACATCAATTTATATGATTTTTAAGCAGTTTGAAAGAAGTGAAGTAAACGCAATTTTACTTTCACTAGTGGCTAGAAAATCGATTTTCTTGACTTTTTGGAAACTCAGTATTTTTGGTATATAGAGGCTTATTATAAGTTAATACATCGATTTATATGATTTTTAAGCGGTTTGAAAGAAGTGAAGTAAACGCGATTTTACAATCACTAGGGGCTAGAAAATCGAATTTCTTCGCTTTTTAAAAACTCAGTATTCTTGGTATATAGAGGCTTATTTTGAGGTGATACATCCATTTATATGATTTTTAGGCAGTTTGAAAGCAGTGAAGTAAACGCGATTTTACACTCACTAGTGGCTAGAAAATCGAATTTCTTGACTTATTAAAAACTCAGTTATCTTGGTATATATAGGCTTATTATAACGTGAAACAACCATTTATATGATTTTTTCGAAGTTTGATTGAAGTAAAGTAAACGCGATTTTACACTCACTAGGAGCTAGTAAATCAATTGTTTCGACTTGTTAAAAACTCAATATTCTTGGTATATAGAGGCTTATTTTGAGGTGATACATCCATTTATATGATTTTTAGGCAGTTTGAAAGCAGTGAAGTAAACGCGATTTTACACTCACTAGTGGCTAGAAAATGGAATTTCTTGACTTTTTAAAAACTCAGTATTCTTGGTATATATAGGCTTATTATGACGTGAAACAACCATTTATATGTTTTTTTCGAAGTTTGAAAGAAGTGAAGTAAACGCGATTTTACACTCAATAGAGGCTAGAAAATCGAATTTCTTGAATTTTTGAAAACTCAGTATTTTTGGTATATAGAGGCTTATTATGAGGTAATGCATCAATTTATTTGATTTTTAAGCAGTTTGAAAGAAATGAAGTAAACGCTATTTTACACTCACTAGGGGCTAGAAAATAGCATTTTCCTCGCTTTTTAAAAACTCAGTATTCTTGGTATATATAGGCTTATTATGGCGTGAAACAACCTTTTATATGATTTTTAAGCAGTTTGAAATAAGTGAAGTAAACGCGATTTTACACTCACTAGTGGCTAGAAAATCGATTTTCTTGACTTTTTGAAATCTCAGTATTTTTGGTATATAGAGGGTTATTATAAATTAATACATCGATTTATATGATTTTTAAGCAGTTTGAAAGAAGTGAAGTAAACGCGATTTTACACACACCACTGGCTAGAAAATCGAATTTCTTGACTTTTTAAAAACTCAGTATTGTTGGTATATATAGGCTTATTATGAGGTGATACATCCATTTATATGACTTTTAAGCAGGCTGAAAAAAGTGAAGTAAACGCGATTTTACACTCACTAGGGGCTAGAAAATCGAATTTCTTGACTCTTTAAAAACTCTGTCTTCTTGGTATATATAGGCTTATTATGACGTGAAACAACCATTTATATGATTTTTTGGAAGATTGAAAGAAATGAAGAAAACGCGATTTTACAATCACTAGGGGCTAGAAAATCAATTTTCTTGACTTGTTGAAAAATCAATATTCTTGGTATATATAGGCTGATTATGAGGTGATACATCCATTTATATGATTTTTAAGCAGTTTGAAAGTAGTGAAGTAAACGCGATTTTACACTAACTAGGGGCTAGAAAATCGAAATTCTTCACTTTTTAAAAACTCTGTTTTCTTGGTATATATAGGCTTATTATGACGTGAAACAACCATTTATATGATTTTTTGGAAGATTGAAAGAAGTGAAGAAAACGCGATTTTGCACTCACTAGGGGATAGAAAATCGATTTTCTTGACTTGTTAAAAACTCATTATTCTTGGTATATAGAGGCATATTATGAGGTAATACATCAATTTATATGATTTTTAAGCAGTTTGAAAGAAGTGAAGTAAACGCAATTTTACTTTCACTAGTGGCTAGAAAATCGATTATCTTGACTTTTTGGAAACTCAGTATTTTTGGTATATAGAGGCTTATTATAAGTTAATACATCGATTTATATGATTTTTAAGCGGTTTGAAAGAAGTGAAGTAAACGCGATTTTACAATCACTAGGGGCTAGAAAATCGAATTTCTTCGCTTTTTAAAAACTCAGTATTCTTGGTATATATAGGCTTATTATGGCGTGAAACAACCATTTATAGGATTTTTTCGAAGTTTGAAAGAAGTCAAGTAAACGCGATTTTACACTCACTAGGTCCCAGAAAATCGAATTTCTTGACTTTTTGAAAACTCAGTATTTTTGGTATATAGAGGCTTATTATTAGGTAATACATCAATTTATATGATTTTTAAGCAGTTTGAAAGAAGTGAAGTAAACGCGATTTTACACTCACTAGTGGCTAGAAAATCGATTTTCTTGACTTTTTGAAACCTCAGTATTTTTGGTATATAGAGGCTTATGAGGTAATACATCAATTTATATGATTTTTAAGCAGTTTGAAAAGAAGTGAAGTAAACGCGATTTTACACTCACTAGTGGCTAGAAAATCGAATTTCTTGACTTTTTAAAAACTCAGTATTCTGGTATATGTAGGCTTGTTATGACGTGAAACAACCATTTATATGATTTTTTCGAAGTTTGAAAGAAGTGAAGTAAACGCGATTTTACACTCACTAGGAGCTAGAAAACCAATTGTTTCGACTTGTTAAAAACTCAATATTCTTGGTATATAGAGGCTTATTTTGAGGTGATACATCCATTTATATGATTTTTAGGCAGTTTGAAAGCAGTGAAGTAAACGCGATTTTACACTCACTAGTGGCTAGAAAATCGAATTTCTTGACTTATTAAAAACTCAGTTATCTTGGTATATATAGGCTTATTATGACGTGAAACAACCATTTATATGATTTTTTCGAAGTTTGAAAGAAGTAAAGTAAACGAGACATTACACTCACTAGGGGCTAGATAATCGATTTTCTTGACTTGTTAAAAACTCAATATTCTTGGTATATAGAGGCTTATTATGAGGTGAAACATCCATTTATATAATTTTTAAGCAGTTTGAAAGAAGTGAAGTAAACGCGATTTTACACTCACTAGGGGCAAGAAAATCGAATTTCATGACTTTTTAAAAACTCAGTATCCTTGGTATATATAGGCTTATTATGACGTGAAACAACCATTTATATGATTTTTTGGAAGATTGAAAGAAGTGAGGAAAACGCGATTTTACACTCACTAGGGGATAGAAAATCGATTTTCTTGACTTGTTAAAAACTCATTATTTTGGTATATAGAGGCATATTATGAGGTAATACATCAATTTATATGATTTTTAAGCAGTTTGAAAGAAGTGAAGTAAACGCGATTTTACACTCACTAGTGGCTAGAAAATCGATTTTCTTGACTTTTTGAAACCTCAGTATTTTTGGTATATAGAGGCTTATGAGGTAATACATCAATTTATATGATTTTTAAGCAGTTTGAAAAGAAGTGAAGTAAACGCGATTTTACACTCACTAGTGGCTGGAAAATCGAATTTCTTGACTTTTTAAAAACTCAGTATTCTGGTATATATAGGCTTGTTATGACGTGAAACAACCATTTATATGATTTTTTCGAAGTTTGAAAGAAGTGAAGTAAACGCGATTTAACACTCACTAGGAGCTAGAAAACCAATTGTTTCGACTAGTTAAAAACTCAATATTCTTTGTATATAGAGGCTTATTTTGAGGTGATACATCCATTTATATGATTTTTAGGCAGTTTGAAAGCAGTGAAGTAAACGAGACATTACACTCACTAGGGGCTAGATAATCGATTTTCTTGACTTGTTAAAAACTCAATATTCTTGGTATATAGAGGCTTATTATGAGGTGAAACATCCATTTATATAATTTTTAAGCAGTTTGAAAGAAGTGAAGTAAACGCGATTTTACACTCACTAGGGGCAAGAAAATCGAATTTCATGACTTTTTAAAAACTCAGTATCCTTGGTATATATAGGCTTATTATGACGTGAAACAACCATTTATGTTTTTTTCGAAGTTTGAAAGAAGTAAAGTAAACGCGATTTTACACTCAATAGAGGCTAGAAAATCGAATTTCTTGACTTTTTGAAAACTCAGTATTTTTGGTATATAGAGGCTTATTATGAGATAATACATCAATTTATATGATTTTTAAGCAGTTTGAAAGAAGTGAAGTAAACGCGATTTTACACTCACTAGTGGCTAGAAAATCGATTTTCTTGACTTTTTGAAACCTCAGTATTTTTGGTATATATAGGCTTATTATGAGGTGATACATCCATTTCTATGATTTTTAAGCAGTTTGAAAGAAGTGAAGTAAACGCGATTTTACACTCACTAGGGGCTAGAAAATCGAATTTCTTGACTTTTTGAAAACTCAGTATTTCCGGTATATAGAGGCTTATTATAAGTTAATACATCGATTTATATGATTTTTTCGAAGCTTGAAAGAAGTGAAGTAAACGCGATTTTACACTCACTAGTGGCTAGAAAATCTATTTTCTTGACTTTTTAAAAACTCAGTATTTTTGGTATATAGAGGCTTATTATAAGTTAATACATCGATTTATATGATTTTTAAGCAGTTTGAAAGAAGTGAAGTAAACGCGATTTTACAATCACTAGGGGCTAGAAAATCGAATTTCTTCGCTTTTTAAAAACTCAGTATTCTTGGTATATATAGGCTTATTATAGCGTGAAACAACCATTTATATGATTTTTTCGAAGTTTGAAAGAAGTGAAGTAAACGCGATTTTACACTCACTAGGGGCTAGAAAATCGATTTTCTTGACTTGTTGAAAAATCAATATTCTTGGTATATATAGGCTTATTATGAGGTGATACATCCATTTATATGATTTTTAAGCAGTTTGAAAGTAGTGAAGTAAACGCGATTTTACACTAACTAGGGGCTAGAAAATCGAATTTCTTCACTTTTTAAAAACTCTGTCTTCTTGGTATATATAGGCTTATTATGACGTGAAACAGCCATTTATATGATTTTTTGGAAGATTGAAAGAAGTGAGGAAAACGCGATTTTACTCTCACTAGGGGATAGAAAATCGATTTTCTTGACTTGTTAAAAACTCATTATTTTGGTATATAGAGGCATATTATGAGGTAATACATCAATTTATGTGATTTTTAAGCAGTTTGAAAGAAGTGAAGTAAACGCAATTTTACTTTCACTAGTGGCTAGAAAATCGATTTTCTTGACTTTTTGGAAACTCAGTATTTTTGGTATATAGAGGCTTATTATAAGTTAATACATCGATTTATATGATTTTTAATCGGTTTGAAAGAAGTGAAGTAAACGCGATTTTACAATCACTAGGGGCTAGAAAATCGAATTTCTTCGCTTTTTAAAAACTCAGTATTCTTGGTATATACAGGCTTATTTTGAGGTGATACATCCATTTATATGATTTTTAGGCAGTTTGAAAGCAGTGAAGCAAACGCGATTTTACACTCACTAGTGGCTAGAAAATCGAATTTCTTGACTTATTAAAAACTCAGTTATCTTGGTATATATAGGCTTATTATGACGTGAAACAACCATTTATATGATTTTTTCGAAGTTTGAAAGAAGTAAAGTAAACGCGATTTTACACTCATTAGGAGCTAGAAAATCAATTGTTTCGACTTGTTAAAAACTCAAAATTCTTGGTATATAGAGGCTTATTTTGAGGTGATACATCCATTTATATGATTTTTAGGCAGTTTGAAAGCAGTGAAGTAAACGCGATTTTACACTCACTAGTGGCTAGAAAATCGAATTTCTTGACTTATTAAAAACTCAGTTATCTTGGTATATATAGGCTTATTATGACTTGAAACAACCATTTATATGATTTTTTCGAAGTTTGAAAGAAGTAAAGTAAACGAGACTTTACACTCACTAGGGGCTAGATAATCGATTTTCTTGACTTGTTAAAAACTCAATATTCTTGGTATATAGAGGCTTATTATGAGGTGAAACATCCATTTATATAATTTTTAAGCAGTTTAAAAGAAGTGAAGTAAACGCGATTTTACACTCACTAGGGGCAAGAAAATCGAATTTCATGACTTTTTAAAAACTGTGTCCTTGGTATATATAGGCTTATTATGACGTGAAACAACCATTTATGTTTTTTTCGAAGTTTGAAAGAAGTAAAGTAAACGCGATTTTACACTCAATAGAGGCTAGAAAATCGAATTTCTTGACTTTTTGAAAACTCAGTATTTTTGGTATATAGAGGCTTATTATGAGGTAATACATCAATTTATATGATTTTTAAGCAGTTTGAAAGAAGTGAAGTAAACGCGATTTTACACTCACTAGTGGCTAGAAAATCGATTTTCTTGACTTTTTGAAACCTCAGTATTTTTGGTATATATAGGCTTATTATGAGGTGATACATCCATTTCTATGATTTTTAAGCAGTTTGAAAGAAGTGAAGTAAACGCGATTTTACACTCACTAGGGGCTAGAAAATCGAATTTCTTGACTTTTTGAAAACTCAGTATTTTTGGTATATAGAGGCTTATTATAAGTTAATACATCGATTTATATGATTTTTTCGAAGCTTGAAAGAAGTGAAGTAATCACGATTTTAGAGTCATTAGGGGCTAGAAAATCAATTTTCTTGACTTGTTGAAAAATCAATATTCTTGGTATATATAGGCTTATTATGAGGTGATACATCCATTTATATGATTTTTAAGCAGTTTGAAATTAGTGAAGTAAACGCGATTTTACACTAACTAGGGGCTAGAAAATGGAATTTCTTCACTTTTTAAAAACTCAGTCTTCTTGGTATATATAGGGTTATTATGACGTGAAACAACCATTTATATGATTTTTTGGAAGATTGAAAGAATTGAAGAAAACGCGATTTTAACTCACTAGGGGATAGAAAATCGATTTTCTTGACTTGTCAAAAACTCAATATTCTTGGTATATAGAGGCTTATTATGAGGTAATACATCAATTTATATGATTTTTAAGCAGTTTGAAAGAAGTGAAGTAAACGCGATTTTACACTCACTAGTGGCTAGAAAATCTATTTTCTTGACTTTTTGAAAACTCAGTATTTTTGGTATATAGAGGCTTATTATAAGTTAATACATCGATTTATATGACTTTTAAGCAGTTTGAAAGAAGTGAAGTAAACGCGATTTTACACTCACTAGGGGCTAGAAAATCGATTTTCTTGACTTGTTGAAAAATCAATATTCTTGGTATATATAGGCTTATTATGAGGTGATACATCCATTTATATGATTTTTAAGCAGTTTGAAAGTAGTGAAGTAAACGCGATTTTACACTAACTAGGGGCTAGAAAATCGAATTTCTTGACTTGTTGAAAAATCAATATTCTTGGTATATATAGGCTGATTAGGAGGTGATACATACATTTATATGATTTTTAAGCAGTTTGAAAGTAGTGAAGTAAACGCGATTTTACACTAACTAGGGGCTAGAAAATCGAATTTCTTCACTTTTTAAAAACCCTGTCTTCTTGGTATATATAGGCTTATTATGACGTGAAACAACCATTTATATGATTTTTTGGAAGATTGAAAGAAGTGAGGAAAACGCGATTTTACACTCACTAGGGGATAGAAAATCGATTTTCTTGACTTGTTAAAAACTCATTATTTTGGTATATAGAGGCATATTATGAGGTAATACATCAATTTATATGATTTTTAAGCAGTTTGAAAGAAGTGAAGTAAACGCGATTTTACACTCACTAGTGGCTAGAAAATCGATTTTCTTGACTTTTTGAAACCTCAGTATTTTTGGTATATAGAGGCTTATGAGGTAATACATCAATTTATATGATTTTTAAGCAGTTTGAAAAGAAGTGAAGTAAACGCGATTTTACACTCACTAGTGGCTAGAAAATCGAATTTCTTGACTTTTTAAAAACTCAGTATTCTGGTATATGTAGGCTTGTTATGACGTGAAACAACCATTTATATGATTTTTTCGAAGTTTGAAAGAAGGGAAGTAAACGCGATTTTACACTCACTAGGAGCTAGAAAACCAATTGTTTCGACTTGTTAAAAACTCAATATTCTTGGTATATAGAGGCTTATTTTGAGGTGATACATCCATTTATATGATTTTTAGGCAGTTTGAAAGCAGTGAAGTAAACGCGATTTTACACTCACTAGTGGCTAGAAAATCGAATTTCTTGACTTATTAAAAACTCAGTTATCTTGGTATATATAGGCTTATTATGACGTGAAACAACCATTTATATGATTTTTTCGAAGTTTGAAAGAAGTAAAGTAAACGAGACATTACACTCACTAGGGGCTAGATAATCGATTTTCTTGACTTGTTAAAAACTCAATATTCTTGGTATATAGAGGCTTATTATGAGGTGAAACATCCATTTATATAATTTTTAAGCAGTTTGAAAGAAGTGAAGTAAACGCGATTTTACACTCACTAGGGGCAAGAAAATCGAATTTCATGACTTTTTAAAAACTCAGTATCCTTGGTATATATAGGCTTATTATGACGTGAAACAACCATTTATATGATTTTTTGGAAGATTGAAAGAAGTGAGGAAAACGCGATTTTACACTCACTAGGGGATAGAAAATCGATTTTCTTGACTTGTTAAAAACTCATTATTTTGGTATATAGAGGCATATTATGAGGTAATACATCAATTTATATGATTTTTAAGCAGTTTGAAAGAAGTGAAGTAAACGCGATTTTACACTCACTAGTGGCTAGAAAATCGATTTTCTTGACTTTTTGAAACCTCAGTATTTTTGGTATATAGAGGCTTATGAGGTAATACATCAATTTATATGATTTTTAAGCAGTTTGAAAAGAAGTGAAGTAAACGCGATTTTACACTCACTAGTGGCTAGAAAATCGAATTTCTTGACTTTTTAAAAACTCAGTATTCTGGTATATATAGGCTTGTTATGACGTGAAACAACCATTTATATGATTTTTTCGAAGTTTGAAAGAAGTGAAGTAAACGCGATTTAACACTCACTAGGAGCTAGAAAACCAATTGTTTCGACTAGTTAAA
Source organism: Deroplatys truncata (assembly GCA_030765065.1). Taxonomy (NCBI): domain Eukaryota; kingdom Metazoa; phylum Arthropoda; class Insecta; order Mantodea; family Mantidae; genus Deroplatys; species Deroplatys truncata. Next base: position 8,722 of record JAUKNL010000387.1, on the reverse strand, counting down.
AACTCAATATTCTTGGTATATAGAGGCTTATTTTGAGGTGATACATCCATTTATATGATTTTTAGGCAGTTTGAAAGCAGTGAAGTAAACGAGACATTACACTCACTAGGGGCTAGATAATCGATTTTCTTGACTTGTTAAAAACTCAATATTCTTGGTATATAGAGGCTTATTATGAGGTGAAACATCCATTTATATAATTTTTAAGCAGTTTAAAAGAAGTGAAGTAAACGCGATTTTACACTCACTAGGGGCAAGAAAATCGAATTTCATGACTTTTTAAAAACTCAGTGTCCTTGGTATATATAGGCTTATTATGACGTGAAACAACCATTTATGTTTTTTTCGAAGTTTGAAAGAAGTAAAGTAAACGCGATTTTACACTCAATAGAGGCTAGAAAATCGAATTTCTTGACTTTTTGAAAACTCAGTATTTTTGGTATATAGAGGCTTATTATGAGGTAATACATCAATTTATATGATTTTTAAGCAGTTTGAAAGAAGTGAAGTAAACGCGATTTTACACTCACTAGTGGCTAGAAAATCGATTTTCTTGACTTTTTGAAACCTCAGTATTTTTGGTATATATAGGCTTATTATGAGGTGATACATCCATTTCTATGATTTTTAAGCAGTTTGAAAGAAGTGAAGTAAACGCGATTTTACACTCACTAGGGGCTAGAAAATCGAATTTCTTGACTTTTTGAAAACTCAGTATTTTTGGTATATAGAGGCTTATTATAAGTTAATACATCGATTTATATGATTTTTTCGAAGCTTGAAAGAAGTGAAGTAATCACGATTTTAGAGTCACTAGGGGCTAGAAAATCAATTTTCTTGACTTGTTGAAAAATCAATATTCTTGGTATATATAGGCTTATTATGAGGTGATACATCCATTTATATGATTTTTAAGCAGTTTGAAATTAGTGAAGTAAACGCGATTTTACACTAACTAGGGGCTAGAAAATGGAATTTCTTCACTTTTTAAAAACTCAGTCTTCTTGGTATATTTAGGGTTATTATGACGTGAAACAACCATTTATATGATTTTTTGGAAGATTGAAAGAATTGAAGAAAACGCGATTTTAACTCACTAGGGGATAGAAAATCGATTTTCTTGACTTGTCAAAAACTCAATATTCTTGGTATATAGAGGCTTATTATGAGGTAATACATCAATTTATATGATTTTTAAGCAGTTTGAAAGAAGTGAAGTAAACGCGATTTTACACTCACTAGTGGCTAGAAAATCTATTTTCTTGACTTTTTGAAAACTCAGTATTTTTGGTATATAGAGGCTTATTATAAGTTAATACATCGATTTATATGATTTTTAAGCAGTTTGAAAGAAGTGAAGTAAACGCGATTTTACACTCACTAGGGGCTAGAAAATCGATTTTCTTGACTTGTTGAAAAATCAATATTCTTGGTATATATAGGCTTATTATGAGGTGATACATCCATTTATATGATTTTTAAGCAGTTTGAAAGTAGTGAAGTAAACGCGATTTTACACTAACTAGGGGCTAGAAAATCGAATTTCTTGACTTGTTGAAAAATCAATATTCTTGGTATATATAGGCTGATTATGAGGTGATACATCCATTTATATGATTTTTAAGCAGTTTGAAAGTAGTGAAGTAAACGCGATTTTACACTAACTAGGGGCTAGAAAATCGAATTTCTTCACTTTTTAAAAACCCTGTCTTCTTGGTATATATAGGCTTATTATGACGTGAAACAACCATTTATATGATTTTTTGGAAGATTGAAAGAAGTGAGGAAAACGCGATTTTACACTCACTAGGGGATAGAAAATCGATTTTCTTGACTTGTTAAAAACTCATTATTTTGGTATATAGAGGCATATTATGAGGTAATACATCAATTTATATGATTTTTAAGCAGTTTGAAAGAAGTGAAGTAAACGCGATTTTACACTCACTAGTGGCTAGAAAATCGATTTTCTTGACTTTTTGAAACCTCAGTATTTTTGGTATATAGAGGCTTATGAGGTAATACATCAATTTATATGATTTTTAAGCAGTTTGAAAAGAAGTGAAGTAAACGCGATTTTACACTCACTAGTGGCTAGAAAATCGAATTTCTTGACTTTTTAAAAACTCAGTATTCTGGTATATATAGGCTTGTTATGACGTGAAACAACCATTTATATGATTTTTTCGAAGTTTGAAAGAAGTGAAGTAAACGCGATTTAACACTCACTAGGAGCTAGAAAACCAATTGTTTCGACTAGTTAAAAACTCAATATTCTTGGTATATAGAGGCTTATTTTGAGGTGATACATCCATTTATATGATTTTTAGGCAGTTTGAAAGCAGTGAAGTAAACGAGACATTACACTCACTAGGGGCTAGATAATCGATTTTCTTGACTTGTTAAAAACTCAATATTCTTGGTATATAGAGGCTTATTATGAGGTGAAACATCCATTTATATAATTTTTAAGCAGTTTAAAAGAAGTGAAGTAAACGCGATTTTACACTCACTAGGGGCAAGAAAATCGAATTTCATGACTTTTTAAAAACTCAGTGTCCTTGGTATATATAGGCTTATTATGACGTGAAACAACCATTTATGTTTTTTTCGAAGTTTGAAAGAAGTAAAGTAAACGCGATTTTACACTCAATAGAGGCTAGAAAATCGAATTTCTTGACTTTTTGAAAACTCAGTATTTTTGGTATATAGAGGCTTATTATGAGGTAATACATCAATTTATATGATTTTTAAGCAGTTTGAAAGAAGTGAAGTAAACGCGTATTTACACTCACTAGTGGCTAGAAAATCGATTTTCTTGACTTTTTGAAACCTCAGTATTTTTGGTATATATAGGCTTATTATGAGGTGATACATCCATTTCTATGATTTTTAAGCAGTTTGAAAGAAGTGAAGTAAACGCGATTTTACACTCACTAGGGGCTAGAAAATCGAATTTCTTGACTTTTTGAAAACTCAGTATTTTTGGTATATAGAGGCTTATTATGAGGTAATACATCAATTTATATGATTTTTAAGCAGTTTGAAAGAAGTGAAGTAAACGCGTATTTACACTCACTAGTGGCTAGAAAATCGATTTTCTTGACTTTTTGAAACCTCAGTATTTTTGGTATATATAGGCTTATTATGAGGTGATACATCCATTTCTATGATTTTTAAGCAGTTTGAAAGAAGTGAAGTAAACGCGATTTTACACTCACTAGGGGCTAGAAAATCGAATTTCTTGACTTTTTGAAAACTCAGTATTTTTGGTATATAGAGGCTTATTATAAGTTAATACATCGATTTATATGATTTTTTCGAAGCTTGAAAGAAGTGAAGTAATCACGATTTTAGAGTCACTAGGGGCTAGAAAATCAATTTTCTTGACTTGTTGAAAAATCAATATTCTTGGTATATATAGGCTTATTATGAGGTGATACATCCATTTATATGATTTTTAAGCAGTTTGAAATTAGTGAAGTAAACGCGATTTTACACTAACTAGGGGCTAGAAAATGGAATTTCTTCACTTTTTAAAAACTCAGTCTTCTTGGTATATATAGGGTTATTATGACGTGAAACAACCATTTATATGATTTTTTGGAAGATTGAAAGAATTGAAGAAAACGCGATTTTAACTCACTAGGGGATAGAAAATCGATTTTCTTGACTTGTCAAAAACTCAATATTCTTGGTATATAGAGGCTTATTATGAGGTAATACATCAATTTATATGATTTTTAAGCAGTTTGAAAGAAGTGAAGTAAACGCGATTTTACACTCACTAGTGGCTAGAAAATCTATTTTCTTGACTTTTTGAAAACTCAGTATTTTTGGTATATAGAGGCTTATTATAAGTTAATACATCGATTTATATGATTTTTAAGCAGTTTGAAAGAAGTGAAGTAAACGCGATTTTACACTCACTAGGGGCTAGAAAATCGATTTTCTTGACTTGTTGAAAAATCAATATTCTTGGTATATATAGGCTTATTATGAGGTGATACATCCATTTATATGATTTTTAAGCAGTTTGAAAGTAGTGAAGTAAACGCGATTTTACACTAACTAGGGGCTAGAAAATCGAATTTCTTGACTTGTTGAAAAATCAATATTCTTGGTATATATAGGCTGATTATGAGGTGATACATCCATTTATATGATTTTTAAGCAGTTTGAAAGTAGTGAAGTAAACGCGATTTTACACTAACTAGGGGCTAGAAAATCGAATTTCTTCACTTTTTAAAAACCCTGTCTTCTTGGTATATATAGGCTTATTATGACGTGAAACAACCATTTATATGATTTTTTGGAAGATTGAAAGAAGTGAGGAAAACGCGATTTTACACTCACTAGGGGATAGAAAATCGATTTTCTTGACTTGTTAAAAACTCATTATTTTGGTATATAGAGGCATATTATGAGGTAATACATCAATTTATATGATTTTTAAGCAGTTTGAAAGAAGTGAAGTAAACGCGACTTTACACTCACTAGTGGCTAGAAAATCGATTTTCTTGACTTTTTGAAACCTCAGTATTTTTGGTATATAGAGGCTTATGAGGTAATACATCAATTTATATGATTTTTAAGCAGTTTGAAAAGAAGTGAAGTAAACGCGATTTTACACTCACTAGTGGCTAGAAAATCGAATTTCTTGACTTTTTAAAAACTCAGTATTCTGGTATATGTAGGCTTGTTATGACGTGAAACAACCATTTATATGATTTTTTCGAAGTTTGAAAGAAGGGAAGTAAACGCGATTTTACACTCACTAGGAGCTAGAAAACCAATTGTTTCGACTTGTTAAAAACTCAATATTCTTGGTATATAGAGGCTTATTTTGAGGTGATACATCCATTTATATGATTTTTAGGCAGTTTGAAAGCAGTGAAGTAAACGCGATTTTACACTCACTAGTGGCTAGAAAATCGAATTTCTTGACTTATTAAAAACTCAGTTATCTTGGTATATATAGACTTATTATGACGTGAAACAACCATTTATATGATTTTTTCGAAGTTTGAAAGAAGTAAAGTAAACGAGACATTACACTCACTAGGGGCTAGATAATCGATTTTCTTGACTTGTTAAAAACTCAATATTCTTGGTATATAGAGGCTTATTATGAGGTGAAACATCCATTTATATAATTTTTAAGCAGTTTGAAAGAAGTGAAGTAAACGCGATTTTACACTCACTAGGGGCAAGAAAATCGAATTTCATGACTTTTTAAAAACTCAGTATCCTTGGTATATATAGGCTTATTATGACGTGAAACAACCATTTATATGATTTTTTGGAAGATTGAACGAAGTGAGGAAAACGCGATTTTACACTCACTAGGGGATAGAAAATCGATTTTCTTGACTTGTTAAAAACTCATTATTTTGGTATATAGAGGCATATTATGAGGTACTACATCAATTTATATGATTTTTAAGCAGTTTGAAAGAAGTGAAGTAAACGCGATTTTACACTCACTAGTGGCTAGAAAATCGATTTTCTTGACTTTTTGAAACCTCAGTATTTTTGGTATATAGAGGCTTATGAGGTAATACATCAATTTATATGATTTTTAAGCAGTTTGAAAAGAAGTGAAGTAAACGCGATTTTACACTCACTAGTGGCTAGAAAATCGAATTTCTTGACTTTTTAAAAACTCAGTATTCTGGTATATATAGGCTTGTTATGACGTGAAACAACCATTTATATGATTTTTTCGAAGTTTGAAAGAAGTGAAGTAAACGCGATTTAACACTCACTAGGAGCTAGAAAACCAATTGTTTCGACTAGTTAAAAACTCAATATTCTTGGTATATAGAGGCTTATTTTGAGGTGATACATCCATTTATATGATTTTTAGGGAGTTTGAAAGCAGTGAAGTAAACGAGACATTACACTCACTAGGGGCTAGATAATCGATTTTCTTGACTTGTTAAAAACTCAATATTCTTGGTATATAGAGGCTTATTATGAGGTGAAACATCCATTTATATAATTTTTAAGCAGTTTGAAAGAAGTGAAGTAAACGCGATTTTACACTCACTAGTGGCTAGAAAATCGATTTTCTTGACTTTTTGAAACCTCAGTATTTTTGGTATATATAGGCTTATTATGAGGTGATACATCCATTTCTATGATTTTTAAGCAGTTTGAAAGAAGTGAAGTAAACGCGATTTTACACTCACTAGGGGCTAGAAAATCGAATTTCTTGACTTTTTGAAAACTCAGTATTTCTGGTATATAGAGGCTTATTATAAGTTAATACATCGATTTATATGATTTTTTCGAAGCTTGAAAGAAGTGAAGTAAACGCGATTTTACACTCACTAGTGGCTAGAAAATCTATTTCTTGACTTTTTAAAAACTCAGTATTTTTGGTATATAGAGGCTTATTATAAGTTAATACATCGATTTATATGATTTTTAAGCAGTTTGAAAGAAGTGAAGTAAACGCGATTTTACAATCACTAGGGGCTAGAAAATCGAATTTCTTCGCTTTTTAAAAACTCAGTATTCTTGGTATATATAGGCTTATTATAGCGTAAAACAACCATTTATATGGTTTTTTCGAAGTTTGAAAGAAGTGAAGTAAACGCGATTTTACACTCACTAGGGGCTAGAAAATCGATTTTCTTGACTTGTTGAAAAATCAATATTCTTGATATATATAGGCTTATTATGAGGTGATACATCCATTTATATGATTTTTAAGCAGTTTGAAAGTAGTGAAGTAAACGCGATTTTACACTAACTAGGGGCTAGAAAATCGAATTTCTTCACTTTTTAAAACTCTGTCTTCTTGGTATATATAGGCTTATTATGACGTGAAACAACCATTTATATGATTTTTTGGAAGATTGAAAGAAGTGAGGAAAACGCGATTTTACACTCACTAGGGGATAGAAAATCGATTTTCTTGACTTCTTAAAAACTCATTATTTTGGTATATAGAGGCATATTATGAGGTAATACATCAATTTATATGATTTTTAAGCAGTTTGAAAGAAGTGAAGTAAACGCAATTTTACTTTCACTAGTGGCTAGAAAATCGATTTTCTTGACTTTTTGGAAACTCAGTATTTTTGGTATATAGAGGCTTATTATAAGTTAATACATCGATTTATATGATTTTTAATCGGTTTGAAAGAAGTGAAGTAAACGCGATTTTACAATCACTAGGGGCTAGAAAATCGAATTTCTTCGCTTTTTAAAAACTCAGTATTCTTGGTATATACAGGCTTATTTTGAGGTGATACATCCATTTATATGATTTTTAGGCAGTTTGAAAGCAGTGAAGCAAACGCGATTTTACACTCACTAGTGGCTAGAAAATCGAATTTCTTGACTTATTAAAAACTCAGTTATCTTGGTATATATAGGCTTATTATGACGTGAAACAACCATTTATATGATTTTTTCGAAGTTTGAAAGAAGTAAAGTAAACGCGATTTTACACTCATTAGGAGCTAGAAAATCAATTGTTTCGACTTGTTAAAAACTCAAATTCTTGGTATATAGAGGCTTATTTTGAGGTGATACATCCATTTATATGATTTTTAGGCAGTTTGAAAGCAGTGAAGTAAACGCGATTTTACACTCACTAGTGGCTAGAAAATCGAATTTCTTGACTTATTAAAAACTCAGTTATCTTGGTATATATAGGCTTATTATGACTTGAAACAACCATTTATATGATTTTTTCGAAGTTTGAAAGAAGTAAAGTAAACGAGACTTTACACTCACTAGGGGCTAGATAATCGATTTTCTTGACTTGTTAAAAACTCAATATTCTTGGTATATAGAGGCTTATTATGAGGTGAAACATCCATTTATATAATTTTTAAGCAGTTTAAAAGAAGTGAAGTAAACGCGATTTTACACTCACTAGGGGCAAGAAAATCGAATTTCATGACTTTTTAAAAACTCACTGTCCTTGGTATATATAGGCTTATTATGACGTGAAACAACCATTTATGTTTTTTTCGAAGTTTGAAAGAAGTAAAGTAAACGCGATTTTACACTCAATAGAGGCTAGAAAATCGAATTTCTTGACTTTTTGAAAACTCAGTATTTTTGGTATATAGAGGCTTATTATGAGGTAATACATCAATTTATATGATTTTTAAGCAGTTTGAAAGAAGTGAAGTAAACGCGATTTTACACTCACTAGTGGCTAGAAAATCTATTTTCTTGACTTTTGAAAACTCAGTATTTTTGGTATATAGAGGCTTATTATAAGTTAATACATCGATTTATATGATTTTTAAGCAGTTTGAAAGAAGTGAAGTAAACGCGATTTTACACTCACTAGGGGCTAGAAAATCGATTTTCTTGACTTGTTGAAAAATCAATATTCTTGGTATATATAGGCTTATTATGAGGTGATACATCCATTTATATGATTTTTAAGCAGTTTGAAAGTAGTGAAGTAAACGCGATTTTACACTAACTAGGGGCTAGAAAATCGAATTTCTTGACTTGTTGAAAAATCAATATTCTTGGTATATATAGGCTGATTATGAGGTGATACATCCATTTATATGATTTTTAAGCAGTTTGAAAGTAGTGAAGTAAACGCGATTTTACACTAACTAGGGGCTAGAAAATCGAATTTCTTCACTTTTTAAAAACCCTGTCTTCTTGGTATATATAGGCTTATTATGACGTGAAACAACCATTTATATGATTTTTTGGAAGATTGAAAGAAGTGAGG